>CM076576.1:51253533-51411019 GCA_034641835.2 Pinus albicaulis | reverse complement strand
TTTTCTTGTTTGGGTACTCAATTAGCTCATAGCTCATCTTATCATCCTCAATCTGATGGTCAAACTGAGATAGTAAATAAATGTTTGGAAGGATATCTTCGTTTTTTTGTATATGATAAACAAGCAAAATGGGTCAAGTGGTTACCTCTCGCTGAATGGTGGTATAACACTTCCTTCCATACTGCAGCAAAGATGACCCCATTTATGGCACTTTATGGATTTCATCCACCATCTATCACATCATCTTTAAGGGAAAATTAGAAGTTTCAAGCAGTGGAATATCACATCAAGCATCAGTAAGAAGTTCTCCAACTCTTAAAGGATAACCTAAATTTGGCACAAAATCGAATGAAACAACAGGCAGATCAACATCGCAGTGAGAGAAGTTTTGATGTAGGAGATTGGGTATTTTTACGACTACAACCATACAAAAAAATGTCCCTCAAGCAAGCTAAGAAGGATAATAAATTATCGCCAAAGTACTATGGTCCTTACAAGGTGTTGCAAAAGATTGGTACTATGGCATACAAATTGGAGCTTCCTGCTTCTTCACGAGTGCATCCAGTTTTCCATGTTTCATGCTTAGAAAAGGTTATAGGTGAAAATATTCCAGTTCAAACAATATTGCCAGAACTTGATGAGGAAGGAAAATTCATATTGGACCCTGAAGCGGTCACGGAAACAAGAACTCGACGGCTACGAAATCGATCAATTTCAGAGTATCTCATCAAGTGGAAGATCTTACCCACTGAATATTCTACATGGGAGGATGAGAAGTTTATAAAAAAGCACCCAGAGCTATTCAAGCGTTGAGGACAACACTTTTTTGAATGAGAGGGGCATGCTAGGTCCCTATATTACCAGTATAGTCCCTTATTGTTATTAGTGTAACCCCTTTATTGTTATTATTGTACCCTTGTAACCCCCATTTTGTTATTATTGTGCCTTTAAATGATTATTGTTAGGTCGGCTAGGATTACATTGTGGCACACTAGGATTACATTATGGCCACATGGACTCCTATATATAGAAAGGAGGTTTTGTAAATTATATCATCCAAGAATTGTTCATTCATGTAATGTATTGGAGGTTGCCCCCTCGAAGTGCCTTATTTCTAAGGCTTTGATATCTCTTTTCTTCTATTTTTGGAGCTGGTTACACAACAAATAATGATGGGACAACCTCACTTGAGCAGGCACTCAAAGTCCCCCAGGGCTGAGGGTGAGATCTCCAAACGGAGCCACTCGGTGCACTAAACAGTGCTGCAGACTAGTTAAACAACCAGCATGCTCAAGAAGTCGAAATGACCAACTCAATATCATAAACATATGCATGAATGGAAATAGATCTCCTCCCCTCCATTTATATAGCAATTGGAGACTCCTCATGGACCCTTCGAATTAGGGTTTTTCTTCCTCTAGAATATTCCCTTCCTCTAGAAGCTTCCCTCCTACATTGTCATGTAGTGCTTTCCAACTCATACCCTGCACTGGTTGACTTGTTCAAACCTCTTTGCAAATATCTCCTTTCACACATGAGGGTGTGAAATCTGGTTCCATGGCTGATCCCTTTTCATACTAAAGGGATTTTATTTATGTTTTTATTATCTTTGGGCCTCCTTACCCAATTATTCATCTCCTAAATGAGTTTAGACAAAATTTAATGTTCCAATTTATTGAAGAAAAATTTGGAACATTACATTTAGAGATAATTCGTGCAGAGAGTCTGAAAAGTTTTATCCATTATTAGCTTGTTTTATATATAATATATATATAATTTGACCTGTTAGAAGCTTGTTTTTTTCTTTTCTTTGTTTTTTTTTTTGGTTATATATGATCTGTTGAAGTTTTTTTTTTTGGGTCCTTACAATGGGTGGAGTATTTATTGAAAGTTTCATATTTATACATAGTGTCCATCTCCAAAAGTAATAGAAACTGGAAAAACCTGCATTCTCGAATTGAATTTTTCTTTTTCTTTTTACTAAATCTCTAATTTGATAGTGATCTTTATTTAGATTATTTAGATTGTGAGTTTAAATAATATAATAGAGACATAGTAAAATTATCTGTTGACTTTGTTGTGAGTTGGGTTGTATATGTCCATGGTTGAATTTAACCAAATACATTATTCAGCCTTATGTATATGTAGCTTTTAGCATTAATGGGTCAATAACACCATAAATATTAGTTTCCCAAACATATTTGGATTATTAAATACCTTTCTTGTTACATGATACTATTGTTGAAAGGAGGGTAGAACATACCTTAAACTTTGCCTTTAAACTTTGTCATGAAGGTGTTGGTTCCAGAGTTGAGAGTAATATGGCTAGTCAATCGGTTTCTTCCAGCAACACTGCAACAAAGTGGTCTTCACAGCAAAACAAAGTGTTTGAGAATGTGTTTCCTATTTATCAAGACACTCTTGACTGTTGACAGAAAGTAGGTGCTATGATTGGTGGAAAAATCCCACGGGAAGTAAAAAAGTGGTTGCTATGTGATTGTGTTAGAGGACTTGAATCTCATCGAAACAGACCAGTTTCCTTTCCCCAACTACAAAACTTCAGCCCTTAACAATCGCAGTAATTCTATAAAGGAGGAGCGTAGGCGAGTTTAAAATATCTCAGTTTTTTACAAGCTTGTAAATTTTCAATTATTGAGATAGTTAGTTCTCTAATGTTAGATTATTGAAATAGTTACGTTGCATTAAGCCACTAGGGTTTTTCATTTAGGACGCCTCGAGTGACTGATTTAGTTTTTTTGTGCAGATGTTTGATGCGCTTGAAGTTGCAATAAAGTTTTTGAAATGATGCCTTCTGGAAACAGACGCAGACAAATATGGGATCTATCTTATAAGAAAAAAAACCACAAAAATATTGGAAGATTTGAACATGAGGTAGTATAATGTAATAGATAAAATACTGGAAAATGTAAACACCAGTGTTTCCACGTCTATAAGCATCATAGTTCTTTTCGCTTCTCTCTGCATTGTCATCATCTATAAAACTCGACGAAGTATTGCGTAGGTGTAACTTTTATTCCATGAAATCAAACATATTCCTAGTTTGGATCCTCCATTATCTGAAAAACTTATCTTCCATGAATTAAATGTATTCCTTGTTGTGTAATACTCAAAGAAACGTCATACCTTAAATATTAATTCAATATCAATTCATGATTCTCAATATTTATTTGAAACAACTCTGCTCATTGAGCCATCAAACCTCCAATATCTTGTTAATAATATTCAATATTTTGTTAAAATCTACTTCTTCCACCACCATACGATTGATATTTCTCTTTTCAATGCAATTTAGTATGCAATATTTTGATTTTTTAAATATAAATTATATATATTGTTGGAAAAGAAGATGAGGTAACAAAATAACACAAATACTTTACAAACAATAAACTGAGGCTCTTCAATTTATCAACTAATACTTATGAGTCAACATAACTCAAAATATGACTCAACATAAATTAATTATGTATGTTATACTTACAATAGAAATTCACTCAATTATCACTCAGGCTCTTCAATTTATCAACTAAAAATTATGAGTCAACCTAACTCCAAACATGACTCAACCTAACTTGGTTATGTTGGTTATGCTTACAATGGAAATTCACTCAATTATCACTCAAAATATGTATGAGATAGACTTACAATGACTCAAAACTTTTACAATTTTTCATTTTCTTTTTCGTTTCTTCCAGATTTTATATCTTCGAAATTGCTTCATTCTTTGTTGTGCACTATTGTTGTAGGATCCATATTTCTTTATTTTTTTTTGATGCAATGTTTCTTTGACTTGTCTTTAATTTGTGTTGAAAAAAAATTTGATCATGACTTCTACATCTTCCTCTTAAAATATTAGTTTAACCATATATTGTTGCCACAACTCTTTATTTTTAAATTTTCTTCTTTGCTTTACTTCTTGTGCTTCATATTCTTGACTTTATTTCTACCATATTTATTGATAACAGAATCTTATCTCTTCTTGACTCCATTGCTGAAAAATGGTTTTAATGCATTCTTCTTTGTTTTCATAAAATTCCATATCCTTCTCTTCACTTTTATCATGTGGTGGTGTTGTTTTTTTTCATGTAATTTGAACACTCAATATCATTATTCAACATTTCATTCAATTCTTTTATTCCAGTTGTTTCGTTAAGAATCTCATCAATTTGTTCAATTGACTTCTAAATCCATTCATTAATGAGCTTCATATCTTGATCAAACTTATTAGAAATTGTGTTTTCAACTTCTGCGCCCATGCTATTTTGAACATCTACATATTAAAAAACAATGTTAAAAATATCTTTCTTATGCTCTTTAGTGAGAGCTTCCATCTCTACCTCTTCCTTCTGTTATCACTCTAGTAATTCTCAAGTTGTGTGAATTTGGTTTTAGTCAAATAATTCTAGAGGTAACCACAAACCTACTTCAAACTCTAGGATCTAGCCTTCCTAGGGCTCAAAGAGGGCTCTCTCTTTAAATTTTTATCTTTGTTTTAATTTGTGAATATTAGGCTAGTTATGAAAGTGCAACTTTGGTTTTGTTTTGGTAGATTTGGTGGGAAAAATCACTTGAAAGTATGAATAGTGGGAAATCTATTTTTTCATTGGGTTATGGAGTCAAAATCAAGCAAACAGGACTGGGATCAAGGGCAAAAAGGTCAAATGTATTCAGGGCAAGATAGATAACCCTTAGAGATCTTGGAAAATTATTTTTGTGAAGTGGTATGTGTCGAGGCATAAAAGGTGTATTTTTAACACCCATTTATCTCACATTAATTATCAATCCGGGAGTGACTTTTTATTTCAAGAGTGTACTCAGTCTGGGGCAGCAATTGTCTAAGAGTAATGCTGTGAAGATGTAGTACAGAATTCTGAATACGAGAATAAACAAACGCTTGTAAAGGAACCTAATTACAAATGGAAATGCTCTGAAACTTGAATTAAATCAACTGCAAAACATTGATCAGGGATACAGTAGAAATAACTCTTTCCCTTTGAAATTAATGCAAGATAACCAATCTGGGGACTTGGGAGCAATAACCTCTGTCCTCTACAGTTGGTGATCTTAAAACAATCGAAATGAAATCAAACTAGAACTACTTGCTGATAAAGATAACTTGAAAGAAACTGCAAAGGCTTAAAAAGGAACAGCAACTTGTAACTCCTACGCATACACAACAACTGTAACCAAAATATCTGCTAAAATAAAGCTATGAATTAGAAATAAGAAATAACTAGAAATGGAACAGCAATATAATTTGAACAGAAATTACAAACTTAACTAATCTCAATACTTCAATCTATCTCCGGCCAATACTGCAGATCAATCAATCACAAAGAATAATAACTTAGAGTCGAATACAGAACAGCAAAGCTTTCATAATGATAGCAGAATAAATGAACAGTAAAGTAAATAGCAATGCAATTCGTTAATGGATCTATATTCAATCTAACAACGGTCAATCAACTCTATAATTGAAATAAACATTAGGCACACTTCACAAAACAGAAATAAAAGAATAGAAATACAAACAGCGGATCGCTCCACCAGGGTTGGGCCCTCAACCGCCGGTGAAAGCGCCGCTAGGCTACTGCAGAGCTTGAGAAATGGAACGAGAATGCCTCTTTGTATTAATAAAACATGAATAGCTTTTACATCAGTTGCTCTTTGCTCACAAGAGTCAAAGAATTACAATGTTACAAAGGGAATTCAATAATCATCCATTGTTCTCCATCCTCCCCAATACACAATACATGCTCTCCTTTTATAATCAAAAAGAGGAGAAATTAAATAGCAAATATGATCTCCCATAACAATATTGGATTGTTCCCAACAACTTGATAAACCAGAAAATATATTTGCAACAATCTTTCAACAAGAGCAAGGCGAATTTGGCTTTGCAGCTGAGATTTGGAGGACGGCCGCAACAACAAATCTGAGAAAATCATGCTCAAAGAACCTTGCGTTTCTATCCATACAGGCCGAATTTGGGAAAACTATTCTTTACTAAAGTTAATTGGGCTTGTTCTGGACAAAACCCATGTTCCGGATTTTCCAGATTCTTCTTCATTTTCCCAGAATATTAACCGCAAAACTGTCACTTCTTAATCCAGCGAATTTCTGAGTTGGAATATTTCATGATGATTTGGAAATCAAATCTACAATCTGGAAAATATCTTGGAGGCTAAAATGGTAAATGATATTACAAAATATATTAATAAACCATCATTGATAAAATTATGCATAATAATCATCAATTTATTAAAAATAAAGGAGAATAAATAATATTCATCCATAAGAGCATAAATCATTATAAAATGGATTTATATGATAAATTATAATAAATTATATGATAAAGAAGAGTAAAAATAGATGAAATAAGTGCTAAAAAGTGTTCGTATTCACGACCCAACAGTATGATCAAGATAAAAGGCACTTAAGAATCCTTTGATCCGTAAAAGAAAGTAGTAGGAAGAGGTCAAACAAGAGAGGGAGAAATTAAGGTTTCCCTATACTGGAAATCAGAGGAAAACATATAAATGATAACTAGTTAAAAAGCAGGGTGCTCTTAACAAATCCTGTAGTAATACTCCTAGCTATACATTCAGATTTAGCATAAACATAAATGGATGCATGTAAAAAAGAAAGGAAACAATTACAAGTGAAGAAAATACTTCACTCCAAATAGCTCATCACAGGAATCCTAAAGTATGATTCCAATTTGCTTTGATCCAACCAACTACTCGAATTTTTGACACACAAAAGCTTTAAAGTCCAAGAAGAAATGACTATAACAATCCGAACAATTTTATTCCACACAAAATACTTCTAAAGATGAATTACTTATACATAATGTTTTACAAAATATCCTAGAATACTTCTAGGAATAATCTTAGTAAAAAAAATTATCTTTACAATAATAATAGAGACACCTTCTTAATAGATCAGCAAGTTGTCCTATTTTATCCAAAAGAAATAGAAATAGTTTTGAGGATAAAGCAGTTGGCTGCCTTGGTGTTCTCCTTGCTGGCTTTTAGATATTTTTTTGAATCTGATCTACCTTGTCTGATACTCTTTCTCGGATACTCTTTATTCACTGATACTCTTTAACCCTTAGTCAAAAACTTTTCACTGTTGTAAATAAAATCTGTTTTGATTGTAATTTAGAAAACAATTTTCTTCCTTTTTTTCACCTGCTTATATTTTATCCTTCATAACAAATCAGTAAGTGACTGCCAATCCTCATATTTAGGAATTTGAATATTCTTTAATTTCCTAAAGTTCTCATCAGCTTATGTATATCTAGCAAAGGTTGGCTTGATGAAAAATAAGTTTTTTATCTCATACTGTAAGTAAATTAAATCTTCAAAACTCTTAAGTAACACTTTTCATGTTGGGATGCCTTGACCTGTTGGTTTATTTACCTGTTCCTTGGAAAATTCTCTTATCTTCTTATCATATTCATTTTGAGGCATCAATTTATCATTAATAACCATGATATCAGGAAGTCCTTTTTGCCTTAAACTTGTGAACTAAACCATGAACCCAGTTATGGCAGTATTCATGCCTTTATACTTTTCTTCAAGTTGCCTCATCAAATTTCTCTTTGTTGTGACTTTCCTAATTTCTAGGATAGTTGGAGTTCTATCTGTTATTTTGAGCTCTTCCAACTCCTGTCTATTTTTTCTATTAAGGAAATTGATTATCCTTACTGCTTGCTTTGGTTTATCAGCCAAATCAGTTTGAGTCTTTTAAATTTCTGCTTGGGTTGCTAATAATAACTCTCTTTGCTCAAAAATTACCTGAATTGAAGGCCATACATCATGGATGGCTTCAATGATATTATTCCAAAGGTAATTTTTGATGTATGATATATGATCCTTCAAAGTTAATTCCTTTTACAACTTTTTTAACTCTTCACTCAATCTGCTGGCATTTTTTTCATGTATCTTAGCATTTACCTGAGCTGATTTATTTGACTTTTCAAGATTTTCAACCATTTTTGTCAACCTATTAATCTCATTTGTCTTTAAATACATCTCTTCCATTACTTTCACTATCTTGTTGGAATCATCTGTAGGTTGTACTGCTGTGGTAGATGATTCAGTGGTTGATGTAGTGGAATAAGTCACTGGTACTGCAGTAGCCAGTGGTTCTTTGGGTGCCAACTTTTCTCCTAAAGTTGAAGGCACTGCTGTAGTGATAACTGGAATGACTGTAGGAATCACTGGTTCTTTTATTGTCTCCTTTTCTTGGACAAGTTTGTCCATCTATATTTCCATTTCCTTAATCTGGGCTATCAACTGAAGAATTAAATTCATCATTTCATATTTTTCATTCTGTTCCTATATGACTTCTTTTGTTTGTTGTTATATCCTCATTTTTCTTTTTCACCAATGCTTCTTCTGCTTTGATATTAGTAGGATCATATCCCACCTGTAACACTAGTTCTTCTAAGGCTTTTATCCTTATATCTTTGGCATACAATGAAGCTTTGTCCATCTTCATTTGATCTTGCATGTTAGAGATGGTGTTTTGAAGCTTTTGAACACTCATATCTTTTGTTGTAACTATTGAATACAACATCTCTGAGCTTTGCCTGTGAAACTATATTTGATCTAATTCATGGATACTCTTTGTGCTACTTCTAGATCAACTTTCTTATAGTCAGCAACTGTCTTTGGAATTTATACTGTGGGTTGTAATACTGACATAATCAATTTTTTACTTGAGTAATCAAATGCTGATAGGAATTTGTTTTGATTACCTGGCTTTTGTTTCAAGAACTGAGAGTAAATTTATGTTTTGATTTCCTCATTCTTCAGTTTAATCTTCTTATATTTCTCTTTAATATCCAAATCCTTTTCCTCAACTGCCTGTGTGGAAGAATATTCCGTGCTTTGTTTTCTTTCCATCAACAGTGTGTCTTCATTATTGATTTCTTCATTTTGATTTGGCTCATTGATAATTACAGTAGCTACACTTGTCTCTGGAAAACCTATGTTGGCACTGTTTCTTCCACATCTATTGTCACTTTTCCATTACCTGTTGTATCTACTTTAGGCCTTTTGTTATAAATGATCTTGAACTTTGTTTCTGTTGTAGTCTCTGCCACATAAGCTGCTTCTTCCCTTATTATTTTGGTGGACTTCTCTCGTTGATTTGCAGTCTCTAAGGTATGACTAGTATTACCTTTTCTCACTGCATCTATTAAGGTGTTTTCAGTCCATTCAAGCCGATTGGAAAAATTTTCTATTTCTGGTTTAGCTTCATGTATAAAGTGTGTTAATTTGCATTTAACCCTTAGCTTTCTCAAGATCCCTTATGGATCATAGTTACAAAGGAAACTCTCTTCAAATTTATATTCCAATAACTGATTTGCTGCTTCTTTTTCTGCATCCCTGTGATTGCATATGAATGGCCCAATTTGATTTTTAAGTTTGAATTGGGTCTTCTTCTTAGCTTCCATGAAATTTATTGAATCAGAGTTTAGGATCTGCCTGATATACTCCAAGGAAAAGATCCTCATTGAAGGATATTTGGGTAACTTGTAAGGTAACAAGTTTGACCCAAAGACTCTGATTTCAGTATATTTCTCATATCAATGCCAGTCACCAACCTTACTCTGCTCTGATAACTACAATAACTTCTTCATTTCCTCATTTATTCTAGGCTGCTCTGTCTTGGTTAACATGGTGATCACTAGATGTAAAAATAACTCTGAAAACTCTGAATAACTGAAATCTATACATTCTTTTCTGAGCAATGATGTCCAAAAAATGATAAATAGAGGATTTTCCTCTATGTCAAGTTTTTGAAGAGTGATTGGAAAATTATCTGATTGGAAATACAGGAACATATGAAAAAGGTAGGAAGTATATCTGAATACTCCCTCAATTTGTAAATTGGTCAATTGATAATGAATACTATTAGCAATGAAATCAGCATAATCAAAGATTACTGAGGGTGGTTGACCTAGAGAAAAGGTGGATAAGAATCCCAAGATGGATTCATCAGTTAAATATCCAAGTATGAAAGAAATCATGTAAATTACATGTCTTGATCCTTCAGGGAATTTAGCAGTAGAATATGGAGGATTTAAGTTGGGAATTTATACATGCAGAGGCATAAAAGTCTGAAAAATCATGAACTTTTTGGAAAAATCTAGGCAAATGTATAGCTTGGTTAGGGCTTCTATAGACAAAGGGACTGCTTGGGGATCAGGCTGAAGGTGAAAAATTTGGTTAATTGATTCTACAGTGATGGTAAAAAGCACTTCTTTACTGGCATTTACAATGGCACTTTGCTCTGGAACATAGTACTACTGACACAATATAATAATCTCTTCACATGGGTGAGTCAATGGGACAACATATTTGGGCAAATGGGATTCCCTAATTTGAACTTCTTCATGATCATCTAAAGACTTCTCATAGCACCAGTTATGGATATCTAGCAGGTTGAACTCAACTATGGGATCTACTATATTGTAATCAATATTAGCTAGGGGAATGTGTTCAATATCAACAACAGGTGGTTGCAATGGATTGACAACAATACCAGTACTTGAAGTCATGGCAGGGGTAAGTTTAGGTGCTTTAGAACCTTCAGGCTTGCTTACACTCTGCGTTTTAGGCATTTTGATCTACTTTTGCAAGTTTAGACAGTTTGCAGAAGTAATTTTACTATAGCAGAGGATTTATTGGGAAAATTTGGCAAAGTATAGGCTTTTCTTTGGGTTTTCTGTTCAATTAGGCCTTTCAAAGAGCTTTATAGGCTTTAGAGTTGGTTTAAAATAGAAAACAGGGGTTTCCTAAGTTTCTTAATGGAAATTTGGGCTAAAAAATCTTTTGAAAAGGGTTACAGAGGCTTAGGGTACCTGCAGAGGTTTTCTAGCTTTTCTTAGAGCTTGAAATAGACTATTAAACTACGAAAACTCACCAATTTTCTCAAAATAGCACACAACAGAGAAACAGGGTTTCTGGGAAAAATTTTCCAGAGTTTGGCCTGTTTTTGGGACTTTTGGCAGTTTATTGATCAATTTTTTAACTTTAAATATGTTTTCTTTCTTTTAAAATGTTTTTCAACTTGATTTCAGGTTCCAGTTTGAGAAAAATATCTGTTTTAATGTAGGTATCGACTTTGGAAGAGTTTTTGAGGTTATGGTTGAGTTGATGGCTTCATTTGCTTATCTGGAGAAATATGGAGCTCCGCGGCAGTATTCACAGGTTTCAGGGAAAATGTTTGCAGGCTTTGGGCATAAAAATGGCGGAAAATGGCTTAAAACTGTGTTTTTATAGTCGGAGAAACTTTGTAGAGGGTTTAGGTTTAAAGTGCAAGAATATAGATGAATGAAATGCATTTTCGAAGGTTTATTATGCATTTTTTTTTGTATTAATACGACATTAAATGTAGGTTGCATCGGCGGGAAGGGAGGTTTTGGAGTTCAAATGGATTAAAAACCAAAATGGTTCTCGCGTGGAGTTGAGGTGGTAAGTGGTATTAGACTCAACCCACGGGATCTAGTGATTTAAGGGAATGTGGAGGAGAGAGGTTAATGGGAAACCACCCATTTCGTGTAGCTTTAGCATTTGGGTGATCGTGCATCTTATCTGCACGATATCAGATCTCTGTGCCGTCGGATTTGAAGTTTATGAGTGAACGATCTAGATTCCTTTGGGAGTTGCGTTGGAATGATAGGTGGGACCGAGGTTTATTATATGCGCGCAATGGGTTTTGACTTTATAAATAATCATTTTAGTTAATTCAAAACTTGGGTTATACGATGGCGGAGGAAAATATAATGTTTATTTACATTAAAACATTTTTATGAAATGTTTCAAAAAACATATGCGGGTGCAGGCTTTAGTTTATTATATAGTTTTTAAACCTTTGAAGAGTTTTCAAACTATAGGGGTGGGGTATTCAAATAACAATAAGTTTAGACCAAGGGGTTTGTAGGGTGGGGTTTATTTGCACACATGGGGATAATAATCTTTGGTCTAAACGTAAAATAGTGGGTTTTTGGGGGGTCAATTTAAATATAAGGGTTTAATATATATGGGAGGGTATTTTTAGGGATTTACTACAATAAGTTAGATGTTAATATGAATAAAGGGATAGTAAAAGGAAACAAAACACATATTATCTCTAAGTAAAGTATAAAAATAAAGAATTGTTCATCTTTTATATTACTTCACTAATACTTAGGATAAATGTATTTTGAAGGTTTTATGAATGATTTTGAAGGGAATGAAGTTAATTATTTTAAGGTTACAATTTTACTAAGGATGTGTCTTTTCTTAGGAAAAAGGGGTTTTGATGTATGAATGAAGGGTAAATGTTGATGAATGAGGGTTTAAGGTAGGAATTCAATTTTTTTAACTTATCAGTCATCGAGCCATGGGTCTGGTCCCAACAAAAGTCAGAGAAATCCTCTGAGCCTTTTTTACTGATAGTTTAGAATACTAAATACCTGTAGTGGAGGGGAAATTAGTTATTTTTCCCGATGATGTCTTATTTACATGATTGCTCAACTGCTTTCTACCAACCCAACTTTATTTCTAACATTTTTTCTTCATTATGTAGGTGCATTTAGACTTTCAACCTTAAAACATTTTCTTTCAAAGCATAAAACTATCTAGATCTACCTTATTTCATCTTAAGGCTCAGATTAAACTATTGAGCTCCTCACTATTCTCTACCTATCTACTGATTTTTCAAGTTTAAACTATTTGACAAATATTTATTCTCTATCTAAACATGAAATTGAAAGCATGAAAAGTTAATATTAAATTGTTTAACTAATCATGTA
This sequence comes from Pinus albicaulis, assembly GCA_034641835.2. Lineage (NCBI taxonomy): Eukaryota > Viridiplantae > Streptophyta > Pinopsida > Pinales > Pinaceae > Pinus > Pinus albicaulis. The sequence goes on along the minus strand of CM076576.1, from coordinate 51,398,187 downwards.
TTATGGCATTTATTGACACTTCGCACATAATCATTATTCTTGCAGTAAAAAGTAAAAATAGTGGCATTTGGACTTGCTCACTTTCAAGTCTTATTCCTCTTTTTTCTTTTGGGGTTTATATTTTTCTAAGTCCTTTGATTTTTCCTTTAGGACATTTTACCCTCTTTTTGACTTTTTATTATTTTTCATTTTTTCAAAATATGGGAAAAAAACTTGCAAAAAGCAAGGTATGTACATATTTACAAGAATGTCAAAGTCAATTCAAAATTTATGAACCCTATTATTATAAGACCCTAACAGTGGCTCCACATGGGGATGACATTTCCTGGTGAAATATCAAGAACTTTGAGACTAGTAGCCTTTGGAATTTGACTGTGATGACCTTGTAAATGTCTTCTGATATCTGCAATTTATTCATACTTATGATATTTACCTCTCAAAGCTTATGGCCTTCTCTTCGAGCTTCAACTTTGTTAGGGAAACATCCAATCCAATCTAAACTCTACAACGTATATGTACAATGATCAAAGTGATTAAAAACTAACTATTTGTTAACTAAGGAGAGTAGTAGTGCTTTAGCATTCTGCCATTTACTGGTCCTTCTTGAAAATTTGTTTCATCCATTTATTTTAGGAAGAAAGCATTATTACCTCTATATCCATAAATCACATAAGGTCCTTTCCATAGAAAATCAAATTTTCCATGTTTTCCTTTTTATTCTCTTCTAGAATCCCACTTTAACACTTTATCTCCTATGTATAAATCATCCTCTTTAGTCTTTTTATCAAAAAATTTCTTGATTTTATCCTGAATGACTTGAGATTTGATATAAACTTCTTCCCTGGTTTGTTTCAAGTGAATAGTTTGATTGATTCTTCTTTGAATGTCATTTGTTTCCACTTGTAACTCTTGGATAATTTTCATCACTGGTACACCTAGGGAGGATGGAAAAACAACATACATTCCATAAACTAGTTGCTAAGGGGAAGTACCAATGGATTTTTTAGTAGTAAGTCTATCTGTCCATAAGGCATTGACTAACTTCTTATTCCAAGTATTTTTATTGTCTTCAAGTAAATTTTTGATGATATTTACAAGGCTCTTGTTTGAGGATTCAGCTAGGCCATTACCTTGGGGGTAATATGCAGTAGAATGACCTAAGGTAATATGGCATTTGTGGCAAAATTCAATCATTTTCTTGGATTTGAATGTTGCTTCATTATCAGTAATTATCTTTTGGGTTCATCCAAATCTTGAAAGAATGTTGTTTTCTAGGAAGGAAATAATGATAGTATCTGTTGCTTGTCTGGAAGGTATGTCTTCAATCCACTTGGTAAAATAATCAGTGGCTATCAAAATCCACTTATGTTGGCCTAAAGAAGGAGGGTGAATTTCACCAATGAAGTCTAAAATTCATTGTTGAAATGAATTCCAGTTGAAATATGCTCTAAGGGGAGGGGTAATAATTTCTTCTTACCCTTAAAAATTTCGCACTTATGACATGAAGTTACATACTTTTTGACATCAACAAACAAAGTAGGCTGGTAAAAACCAACTCTCAGGATCTTATCTGTTGTATTTTTCCAATATAAGTGTCCTCCATAGTCACCTACATGAAATTATTCAAGAATTTTGTCAGCTTCTTCCTTTAATAAACAATTTAATAAAATCCCACTATGATCTCTCCAAAAAAGGACATTATCTAAAATACAAAATCTTATTGCCTTTAGTTTTAAGAATCTGGCTTTGGTTCTTGACAATCCAGGAGGAGCTTTTAAGTTTATGAGTAAAAATATGATATATGTATACCAAGGTGAGTCTGAGAATGCTTCACTGATCGTTGGAGTCACCATCTCTTCCTGATTATCTACTTGGGAAATAAAATTTATGTCTAGGGCATTGTAGTTAGATTTAGCCATAAGTCTCGCTAATCCTTGACCTTTGATGAGTTTTGTGGATTTTATCTCTATGTCATATTCTAATATAGTGGCAATACACTTGCCTCTTCTTCCATCAGGACCATCCTAAGTAAGAATATCTTTTACCACAGAATTTGGGACATAGGCAATGATATGAGAGTAGAGAATATAAACTCTGAAGTCTTTAATGGCCTTAACCAAAGCTAAGGCTTGTTTCGCCATAATGTTGTACTTCAGAGGGGCATCTCTAACGGTCTTACTGAAAAAATATATGGGTTTTTCAAATCCTTGGTCATTTTTCTGCAGTAAAACTACAGCAATGGTGTGTTTTGAAGCAAATGAAAAAATTATGAAATCTTTCTTAAAGTCAGGACTTATTAAGACTGGATTTTTGGTTAAGGCTCGTTTGATGGAGTCAAATGATTGTTTAGCCTCAACAATCCATTTAAGAACTGAATCTTTTTTTAGCGTGTTATTTAGTTCTCTAATTATCTCAGCTAAATTAGATATGAATCTTCTTGGTGGACTGATGTTCAGAATTGTTTCTATCCTAGCAGAATCTATTTTGATTCCTTCTTTAGAAATTATGTGTCCAAGTAACTTGCCTTCTTCTAATCCAAATAGACTTTTCTTAGGATTTAAAGAGATGCCAAATTTCCTGCACTTAATAAAAACTTGTCTCAAATGATCCAAGTGTTCATTATCAGTTTTGGAAAACACAGTAATGTCATCTAAGTAAATTAATAAGAAATCATGTATTTCCTTTGCAAAATCTATGTACATAGCCCTTTGAAAGTTTTCCCCTGCATTCATTAGACCAAAACGCATTTTCACATACATAAAATTGCCCCAAGGAGTGGTAAATGTTGTTTTGGTTTGATCTTCTTTTCAGAATAAAATCTGGTGGTATCCTGAAAAACCATCTAAAAGAGACATCCTAGAAGAGCCAACTACCCTTTGTAATATATGATCCACTTTAGGTAAAGGGTAATTGTCTTTTAAGGACACTTTGTTTATATTCCTAAAGTCAACACATAATCTTATCTCTCCTGTTTTTTTCTTGTTGGAACTAGGTTGGAAACCCAATCATAATATCTGATTGGTGCAATTATCTGTGCATCATACATTCTTTTCACTTCTTTTTTCTATCAAAGGTAATAAAACAGCGTTAATTCTTCTCAACTTTTGTTTAAATGGCTTCTGATCTTCTTTTATTTGAATTTTATGTTGGATTATGCTGGTTTCATAGGATTTGAGATCCTCATAACTCCAGGAAAAAACATCTTGATATTCCTTTAAAAGAGTAATATATTTTTCCTTTTCTTGTTGAGGTAATTTTTTGGAGAGTTTGATAATTTTGGGTTTTAACTCTGTTCCAACATTTCACTCTTCTATATCAGATCTAACTGGGTTCATTTTATGTTTTCTAGCTATATCATTTGAGTCAAAAAGATATTCTAAGGGAGCTAAACCTTTAGGTAAGAAATTATCCTTAATATTCAATATTTTTGATTCATCATCAATAATTTTTTCAATATCTACTTTCTTTAGGCTATCTATATCATCTTGACTAAATATATTTATCAAACTTTATTCTATTTACATCTAATTTATTCAAATATATTTCACAATCTAAATCATGATTTATAGTACAATTTATGTCTATCTTACAGTTCAAAAATTCACCTTCATTGTTCATAAACTTGTAAATCTGTTCATCCTGAGAAAAAAAATTCCAATACTTAAGGTTGTTTGGAATTATTGGCATATGTTTGACTTCAGCAGTATATCTGTGATTAGGTTGGAATGGTAAATTGCATGTACTAGCAAAGGTTGCAAGACAATGAGCTTTTATATTTTGTTTTCTAGGTATATCAGCAAACTTAAATTCCAATAAATCATCAGTTAAATCTATCACAGTGTCTTTGTATCTGCTTGGTCTAGGATTGTAACCAGAATAAACTCCATTTACTTGTTTTATGATCAACTCTGAATCTCCCATGATTAAAATTCTTTTTCCTCATGAGTTCCTAATGATTTGGAGTCCTATAATGAGGAATTCATACTCAACCATATTATTGGTACATTTAAAATTGAGCCTGAAAGCATGGCCTTCTGAGTTATTAGTCTCCATGTTGGTTATCCAAACTCCTGCTCATGCTACTAACTTATTTACTGAACCATCAAAGTCTAAATGTCATAAAGATTCATGAAAAATGTTATCATTATTTGGTGCTTTCTTTCTCTCTACTAGTTCACTTTGGATTTAATTAGTTTCAGAGTTGCATAGGATAAAATAATCAAGGCTAGTTGGTGTAGAGTAAATTGGGTAGTTTATAGATCTTTCTACACTACTGACCATGTACTTCATCAATGTTTCCCTATATAACTTTTTAGGCTGACCAAAAACTGATATAGTAGCATAAGACATGTTCAATTGTAGAGATCCCTATAACTTTGCTCCCCATGAGCGAGAAAGTAACATTCCATATTTAGGTGGGATATCAGCTACTACAATGTCCATTAATATACTCTTACCAGGATATTGAACTAGTGTTACACACAAATCTTTGATTAAACCTGGGCATTTAACTTTACTTGAATCAAAAGAAAAAAAATCTTTGTATGGCTTTGTAATTTCTAGATTGAGAGTTTCCATTATGGCTTTAGGCATTAGATTATGGGAAGCTCCTGAATCTAGCATGGCATTGTGTAAAATTTGATCATGAATGGTAAGACTGATATAAAATGGAGGAACTTCTCCATCTACATGTTTTCCATTCACATTTGGGCCAAAAATCAACTCTGGTTGATCATCATTTAGATTTATGGAATCTTCTCCATGATTCATATTTAATGTTTCAGTTATGGTTGATTTATACAAGTCATGTTTTACCAATTCAGTCAGAGGAATTGGTATTTTAAGCTTTGCAATTTCTGATTTTATGTTGAATATAGGTTGAGTTTTACTGATTTGAATCAATTCTTCTTTGGTAATTGTAGTTTGAGTTGGTTTTTCTTGTTTTTCTACAGTTATTTTTTCATTTTCAAGTGGTTTGACATTCTCTGTTTGTGTTTCTTGTGTTTTAATACTCCTAAATTTATTTTCAGGGATTGTTTGTGAAGCAGTAGATTTTCTTTCAAAATTAGAATTATCAGCAGATGTTTTTGAAGTAGCAGTTTTTGGATCTACTGATTTAGGATCAACAGAGGGTATTTTAGGATCTAAATTTGTTGTTTTAACAGAATTAGAAGCTTTAGCAGTAGTAGATTTTTGTGAACTTTTTGCAGCTTGAGCAACTTCATCGTTAATATCAACAACTTTAGGGCCTGATGCATTTTTAGGACTAGAAATGTTTTGGGAAGAACTAGAGTTTTGCGTATTTTCCCTTGGGAGAATTTGCAGAACTTTTGTTTTGGGAGCTTTTACTATTTTCTGATTCTGAATTTGGGAAGTTTTATTGGTAGAAGACTCATTTTTTTTCTTATTTCTATGGTTATATTGGCTGTGTATTTCATTTATAGCATAATCATAACCTTGTTTATAATCAAAGGATTCACTAGAATCTAATTTAAGTTGTTGGAGTTCAAATAATTCTTGATCTTCTTGAGTAAGGAAAATAGTATTATTACCATATATTCCTATTATATTTATTGCATCCTCATCATCATCATTATTCTGAGAAATTTCAGCATAGTTCTCTTAGAATGGGGGCCTTATTGTTTGGTCTGTGGTTGTTTCTTTTGTTTTTTCAGAATTTGTGTTTTTCCTAAAATTGGGATTTATGATTTGTTTTTGGTCAACCCACTAAGGTCTCATCTCTATTTTTTCTAGTCTATCCATCATCCTCTTTAATTTTTTAGCTAACATATCTATTTTTGTGTTTGAATTGGCAGTTTCTTCTTTAATGGTCACTCTTCTTTCATTTCCGAGTCTAGCTTTTTTGGTTAAAATGTTTACTTCTACACTAATAGCATTTTTTTGCATTTTTTATAAGGTGTCTGTGTCTCTTTCCCTTAATTGATCAGCCATATCTACATCAAATCCATTAGGGAATTTGAGCAGGAAAAAATAAGGAGTGGGTTTAAGATTTGCAGGGATAGAATTATAGACACTATTATATCTAGTGCAGTAGTCTTGGACTAACTCATTTGGAGCTCTTTTCATGGCATCAAATTCAAACAATATTTGGAGAGGATTCTTTTTCTTTTCCAATTTATTTAAAAATAGTCTATGAAACACAGCTAAATCAGTTACACTATCAGTAGCTAGATCTTTAAACCACTTCTTAACTTCTTCTGTCAAATTTTGTGAAAGCAGTCTCATTTGAACATCTGAGTCATCAATCTCATAAATTTCAAAGAAGTCTGTCATCTTAGTAATGTGTTTCTAAGCAGTATAATTAGTAGTGCCATCAAATAGTGGTATTTTATTTTGATAGCCTTGAGGCATGTCATGAAGCTATTGTGGTAAGACTAGGGGAGCATATCTAGCAGCCATAGCTTGAAGCTTAGCTTGGCTAGGAGGTAAGGTAGAAATGCTTGGAGATGTGATGGAAATGATAGCTAATGAACTAAAAATTGTAGTTGAAGTGCTGGGAAATGAAACTGGAATGTATATGGAACTACTAGGAAGTGAGGATGATGTCTTTAGGAAATCAAAAGGTGAGCTGATGGATATAGTGGATGAAGGGAGAGGTAGAAATCGTACTCTAGGTTGTAAATTTAATCTAGGGATAAATGGATCTGTAGATGAGCTAGTAGTGGAATTTATAAATGATGTAATAGCATACAAAGATGAATCTCTAGCTGGTATTATTGTGGTATGCAACTGAGAAACTTGAGGTTTGTTTTCATAGGTCAAAAATTGATCTAATTCAATAGCTTCATCAATATCTTTAAGAATAGTAACTTTTAGTTCTTCAATTTTAGTCTGATCTTAAACTTTCTGTGATTTAGAATCTGCTGTAATATTTTTCTGTTTTGTATTCAAGAATGAAGTGAAAATAGCGTCTAAAATAGTAATTTTAAGATCACTTTCAGATTTTCTTCTAAATAAAGAATGCTCAAATTTCAAATTAAAATCAATATCTTGCAGACTTACCAACTCTTGTGGTAATTAATTGACTCTTTTTAATGATACTTCAACTTCTAAATTTTCTAATTGTTTTTTCTTTTTACCAATTTGGTTTGGGTTGTCTACTATAATTGCAGGCTTAGGATCTGGGTTAGACCCAGTATAATAAACTTTCATAGAAGCCAGAATTACTATTTTCAATATACACAACTTATAAAAGCAATCTTAAAGTAAAAGGATGTATAAAAATATTTTCTTTAAGACTAGTTTTATGACTGAGGATTGGTTAGGTTCCCAGTGGAGTCACTAGTAATGTTATCACTCTAGTCATTTTCAAGTTGTGTGAATTTTGTTTTAGTCAAATAATTCTAGAGGTAACCACAAACCTACTTCAAACTCTAGGATCTAGCCTTCCTACGGTTTAGAGAGGGCTCTCTCTTTAAAGTTTTAACTTTGTTTTAATTTGTGAATATTAGGCTAGTTATGAAAGTGCAGCTTTGGTTTTGTTTTGGTAGATTGGTGGGAAAAATCACTTGAAATGATGAATAGTGGGAAATATATTTGTCCATTGGGCTATGGAGTCAAAATCAAGAAAACAAGACTGGGATCAAGGGAAAAAAGGTCAAATGTATTAAGGGCAAGATAGATAACCCTTGGAGATCTTGGAAAATTGTTTTTGTGAGGTGGTATGATCGGGATAAAGGACACTTAAGAATCCTTTGATCCGGAAAAGGAAGTAGTAGGAAGAGGTCAAATGAGAGAGGGAGAAATTAAGGGTTCCCTACACTAGAAATTAGAGGAAAACATATAAATGATAACTAGTTAAAAACAGGGTGCTCTTAACAAATCCTATAGTAATACTCCTAGTTATACATTCAGATTTAGTATAAACATAAATGGATGCATGTAACAAAGAAAGAAAATAATGACAAGTGAAGAAAATACTTCACTCCAAATAGCTCATCATAGGAATCCTGAAGTATGATGCCAATTTTCTTTGATATAGCCTACTACTCAAAGTTTTGACACATAAAAGCTTTAAAGTCCAAGAAGAAATGACTATAACAATCCCAACAATTTTATTCCACACAAAATACTTCTAAAGATTAATTATTTATACATAATGTTTTACAAAATATCCTAGAATACTTCTAGGAATAATCTTAGGAAAATAAAATATCTTTACAATAATAATAGATACAGCTGCTTAACAAATCAGCAAGCTGTCATATTTTATCCAAAAGAAATAGAAACAGTTTTGAGGATAAAGCAGTTGGTTGCCTTGGTGTTCTCCTTGTTGGCTTTTATATATTTTTTGAATCTGATCTACCTTGTCTGATACTCTTTCTCGGATACTCTTTATTCACTAATACTCTTTAACCCTTAGTCAAAAACTTTTTACTGCTGTAAATAAAATTTGTTTTGACTGTAATTTAGAAAACAGTTTTCTTCCTTCTTTTCACCTACTTGTCTTTTATCCTTCATAAAAAATCAGTAAGTGACTGCCAATCCTCATTTTTAGGAATTTGAATATTCTTTAATTTCCTAAAGTTCTCATCAACTTCTGTATATCTAGAAAAGGTTGGCTTGATGACAAATAAGTGTTTGATCTCATACTGTAAGTAAAATAAATCTTCAAAACTCTTAAGTAACACTTTTCCTGTTGGGATGCCTTGACCTGTTGGTTTATTTACTTGTTCCTTGGAAAATTCTCTTATCTTCTTATCATAGTAATTTCGAGGCATCAATTTATCATTAATAACCATGATATCAAGAAGTCATTTTTTCCTTAAACTTGTGAACTTAACCATGAACCTGGTTATGGTAGTATTCATGCCTTCACACTTTTCTTCAAGTTGCCTCATCAAATTTCTCTTTGTTGTGACTTTCCTAATTTCTAGGATAGTTTTAGTTCTATCTGTTATTTTGATCTCTTCCTACTCCTGTCTATTTTTTGTGTTAAGGAAATTGATTAGCCTTACTTATTTCTCTGGTTTATCAGCCAAATCAGTTTCAGTCTTTTGAATTTCTACTTGGGCTACTAATAATAAATATCTTTGATCAAAAATTTCCTGAATTGAAGGCCATACATCATGGATGGCTTCAATGGTATTATTCCAAAGGTAATTTTTGATGTATGATATGTGATCCTTCAAAGTTAATTCCTTTTGCAACTTTTTTAACTCTTCACTCAATCTGCTGGCATTTTTTTCATGTATCTTAGCATTTACCTGAGCTGATTTATTTGACTTTTCAAGGTTTTCAACCATTTTTGTCAACCTGTTAATCTCATTTGTCTTTAAAGACATCTCTTCCATTTCTTTCACTATCTTGCTGGCATCATCTGTAGGTTGTACTGCTGTGGTAGATGATTCAGTGGCTGATGTAGTGGAAGAAGTCACTGATACTGCAGTAGCCAGTGGTTCTTTGGGTGCCAACTTTTCTCCTAAATTTGAAGGCACTGTTGTAGTGATAACTGGATTGACAGTAGGAATCACTAGTTCTTTTACTGTCTCCTTTTCTTGGACAAGTTTTTCCATCTGTATTTCCATTTCCTTAATATAGGCTGTCAACTGAAGAATTAAATTCATCATTTCATATTTTTTATTTTGTTCCTCTATGACTTCTTTTGTCCGAGGATGCTCACTTTGAGGAAGTTTGAGCTGTTTCCTCAAGGTTGTTATATCCTCATTTTTCTTTTTCACCAATGCTTGTGCTGCTTTGATATTAGTAGGATCATATCCCACCTATAACACTAGTTCTTCTAACACATTTATCCTTATATATTTGGAATACAATGAAGCTTTGTCCATATTCATTTGATCTTTCATGTTAGAGATTGTGTTTTGAAGATTTTGAGCACTCATAGCTTTTGTCGTAACTGTAGAATACAACATCTCCAAGCTTTGCCTGTGAAACTCTATTTGATCTAATTCATGGATATACTCTATAGCTAGTTCTAGATCAACTTTCTTATAGTCAGCAACTGTCTTTGGAACTGATACTGTGGGATGTAATACTGACATAATCAATTTTTTACTTGAGTAATAAAATGCTGATAGGAATTTGTTTTGATTACTTGGCTTTTGTTTCAAAAACTGAAAGTAAATTTCTGTTTTGATTTCCTCATTATTCAGTTTAATCTGCTTATATTTCTCTTTTATACCCAAATCCTTTTCCTCAGCTGCCTATGAGGAAAAAATTTCCATGCTTTGTTGTCTTTCCATCAACTGTGTGTCTTCATTATTGATTTCTTCATTCTAATTTGGCTCATTGATAATTACAGTAGCTACATTTGTCTCTGGCAAACCTGTATTGGTATTTAAAGGCTCTGTTTCTTCCACATCTATTGTCACTTTTCCTTTACCTGTTGTATCTAATTTAGGCCTTTTGTTATAAACGATCTTGAACTTTGTTTCTGCTGTAGTCTCTACCACATAGGCTCCTTCTTCCCTTATTATTTTGGTGGACTTCTCTGGTTGATTTGCAGTCTCTAAGGTATGACTAGTATTACCTTTTCTCACTACATCTATTAAGGGGTTTTCAGTCCATTCAAACTGATTGGAAAACTTTTATATTTTTGGTTTAGCTTCGTGTATAAAGGGTGTTAATTTGCATTTAACCCTTAGCTTGCTCAATATCCCTTGTGGATCATAGTTCCAAGGGAAACTCTCTTCAAATTTATATTCCAATAACTTATTTGCGGCTTCTTTTTCTGCATCCCGTGATTGCATATGAATGGCCCAATTTGATTTTTAAGTTTGAATTGCATATTCTTCTTAGCTTCCATGAAATTGATTTAATCAGAGTTTAAAATCTGCCTGATATCTCCAAGGAAAAGATCATCATTGAAGGATGTTTGGGTAACTTGTAAGGTAACAATTTTGACCCAAAGACTCTGATTTCAATATATTTCTCATATAAATACCAGTCACCAACCTTACTCTGCTCTGATAACTGCAATATCTTCTTCATTTCCTCATTTATTCTAGGCTACTCTGTCTTGGTCAACATGGTGATCACTAGATGTAAAAATAACTCTGAAAACTCTGAATAACTAAAATCTGTGCATTCTTTTCTGAGAAATGATGTCCAAAAAATGACAGATAGAGGATTTTCCTCTATGTCAAGTTTTTGAAGAGTGATTGGAAAATTATCTGATTGGAAGTACGGGAACATATGAAAAAGGTAGGAAGTATATCTGAATACTCCCTCAATTTTTAAATTGGTCAATTGATAATGAATACTATCAGCAATGAAACCAGCATAATCAAATATTACTGAGGGTGGTTGACCTGGAGAAAAGGTGGATAAGAGTCCCAAGATGGATTCATCAGTGTGTTCATCAGTGAAATATCCAAGTATGAAAGAAAGCATGGAAATTACATGCCTTTATCCTTCAGGGAATTTAGCAATAGAATATGGAGAATTTAAATTCGGAATTTCTACATGCAAAGGCATAAAAGTCTGAAAAATCATGAACCTTTTGGAAAAATATAGGCCAATGTATAGCTTGGTGAGGGCCTCTATAGACAAAGGGACTGCTTGGGGATCAGGCTGAAGCTGCAACATTTGGTTAATTGATTCTGTAGTGATGGTAAAAAGCACTTCTTTACTGGCATTTACAATGGCTCTTTTCTCTAGAACATAGTACTGCTGACACAATCTAATAATCTCTTGACATGGGTGAGTCATTGGGACAACATATTTGGGAAAATGGGATTCCCAAATATGAACTTCTTCATGATCATCTAAATACTTCTCATATCACCAGTTATGGATATCTAGCAAGTTGAATTCAACTATGGGATCTTCTATCTTGTAATAAATATCAGCTAGGGGAATGTGTTCAATATCAACAACAGGTGGTTGCAATGGATTCACAACAATAGCAGTACTTGCAGTCATGGCAGGGGTAGGTTTGGGTGCTTTAGAACCTTCAGGCTTGCTTACACTCTGATTTTTAGGCATTTTTATCTACTTCTGCAAGTTTAGATAGTTTGTAGAAGTAATTTTACTATAGCAGAGGATTTATTGGGAAAATTTGGAAAATTATAAGCTTTTCTTTGGGTTTTCTATTCAATTAGGCCTATCAAAGAGGTTTAGAGGCTTTAGAGTTGGTTTAAAACATAAAACAGGGGTTTCCTAAGTTTCTTAATGGAAATTTGGGCTAAAAACTCTTTCAAAAATGGTTACAGAGGCTCAGGGTACCTGCAAAGGTTTTCTAGCTTTTCTTAAAGCTTGAAATAGATTATTAAATTGTGAAAACTCACCAATTCTCTCAAAATAGCGCACAGCAGAGAAACAGGGTTTCTGGGAAACATTTTCTAGATTTTGGCCTGTTTTTGGGACTTTTTGGTAGTTTATTGATCAATTTAATAACTTTAAATGTGTTTTCTTTCTTTTAAAATGTTTTTCAACTTGCTTTCAGGTTCCAATTTGAGAAAAATACTTGTTGTAATGCAGGTATCAGCTTTGGAAGAGTTTCTGAGGTTCTGATTGAGTTAATGGCTTCAATAGATTATCTGGAGCAATATGGAGCTCCTCGGCAGTCTTCACAGGTTTCAGGGAAAATGTTTGTAGGCTTCGGGCATAAAAATGGCGGAAAATGGCTTAAAACTATGTTTTTACAGTCGGGGAAACTTTGCAGAGGGTTTAGGTTTAAAGCACAAGAAGATAGATGAATAAAATTAATTTTCAAAGGTTTATTATGCATTTTGGTTGTATTAATCTGGCATTAAATGCAGGTCACATCGGCGGGAAGGGCGGTTTTGGAGTTCAAACGGATTAAAAACCAGAATGGTTATCACGTGGAGTTGAGGTGGTAAGTGGTATTAGACTCAACCCACGCGATCCATTGATTGAAGGGCATGTGGAGGAGAGAGGTTAATGGGAAACCACCCATTTCGCGCAGCTTTGGCATTTGGGTGATCATGCATCTTATCTGCGCAAAATCGGATCTGTGCCGTCAGATTTGAAGTTTATGAGTGAACGGTACAGATTCCTTTGGGAGTTGTGTTGGAATGATAGGTGGGACCGAGGTTTATTATATGCACACAATGTGTTTTGACTTTGTAAATAACCATTTTAATTAATTCAAAACTTGGGTTATACGATGGCGGAGGGAAATATAATGTTTATTTACATTAAAACATTTTTATGAAATGTTTCAAAAAACATATGCGGGTGCGGGCTTTAGTTTATTATATAGTTTTTAAACCTTTGAAGAGTTTTCAAACTATAGGGGCGGGGTATTTAAATAACGATAAGTTTAGACCAAGGGGTTTGTAGGGTGGGGTTTATTTGCGCACATGGGGATAATAATCTTTGGTCTAAACATAAAATAGTGGGTTTTTGGGGGGTTAATTTAAATATAAGGGTTTTAATACATATGGGAGGGTAATTTTAGGGATTTACTACAATAATTCAGATGTTAATATGAATAAAGGGATAGTAAAAGGAAAAGAAGAACAAATTATATCTAAGTATAAAAATAAAGCATTTCTCATCTCTTATATTACTTCACTAATACTTAGGATAAATGTATTTTGACGGTTTTATGAATGATTTTGAAGGGAATGAAGTGAATTATTATAAGGTTACAATTTTACTAAGTAAGAATGTGTCTTTACTTAGGAAAAATGGGTTTTGATGTCTGAAGGAAGTGTAAATGTTGATGAATGAGGGTTTAAGGTAGGAATTCAATATTTTTAACTTATCAGTCATCGAGCCTTGGGTCTGGTCCCAACAAAAGTCAGAGAAATGCTCTGAGCCTTTTTTACTGATAGTTTAGAATACTAAATACCTATAGGGGAGGGGAAATTAGTGATTTTTCCCAATGATGTCTTATTTACATGATTGCTCAACTACTTTCTACCTACCAACTCTATTTCTAACATTTTTTCATCATTATGTAGGTGCATTTAGACTTGCAACCTTAAAACATTTTCTTTCAAAGCATAAAACTATCTAGATCTACCTTATTTCATCCGAGGGCTCAGATTAAATTGTTGAGCTCCTCATTATTCTCTACCTATCTATTGATTTTTCAAGTTTAAACTATTTGAAAAATCTTTATTCTCTATCTAAACATGAAATTGAAAGCATGAAAAGTTAAGATTAAATTATTTAACTGATCATGGATTATGGCATTTATTGACACTCTGCACATAATCATTATTCTTGCAGTAAAAAGTAAAAATAGTGGCATTTGACTTGCTCACTTTTAGGTCTTATTACTCTTTTTTCTTTTGGGGGTTAGATTTTTCTAAGTCCTTTGATTTTTTTTTAGGACTTTTTACCCTCTTTTTGACTTTTTATTATTTTTCATTTTTTCAAAATATGGGAAAAAAACTTGCAGAAAACAAGGTATGTACATATTTACAAGACTATCAAATTCAATTCAAAATTTATGAACCCTATTATTATAGGACCCTAACACCTTCTCTTCCTTCTTTTTTCTTTCATTGCATCATAATTTTCATTTGCTTCACTTTTACCAATCTTTGTTGGTGCAAAAAAATTTCTTCAACTTGGCTTCCAATCACAAGTGATTTTCTCTCACCAAATAACAACATATCAATATGTTCTTTCTATTGCACCATGTGGGATATTCGAACATGCATGTGCTCATTAACAATTCCAACTTCACTAGATTCATCAGCTACAATTGGATTCACCAATGCACATCTCACTTTGGATTCACCATCCACATGTGTATCATCACAATGATATTCACCATCATCTTTCATCTATCTTATAGTTTCTTTTTTTATTGCATGAGGCTTCCTTTCATATCACCCCCCAAAAAATATGATGTTTAATATGCGCCCCATAAGACACAATATTCACCCAAAACATTATTATGCTTTAAAAAAAAAAAAAATTGTAGACTCATGAACTTTACAAAGCCATAAACTTTATTTTCAATAAAAATCTCCTTTAAAAACAAAAAAAGTTAAAAAAAATATTCACATAAAATAAAATTATTTATATCATGCACTTTTTTTATTTAAAAAAAAAAACTAAAAAAACTAAAAAAAAAATCCTTTTATCAACCTCTCCAAACCCTTTCCAGCTAAGAGCAGCCGCTATAATATTATACAAGAATGTAATTGTCAAGTTAAATACCAATGAGGGGTGGTCGAAAGATATTAAGTGTAATATCGTATTTAAACAAGGTTTCCCCTCTCCCCTACCCTATTTTGCATTTACATCGACAACCTAGAAGGTTGTTTAGAGGAAGCAAGATGTGCTGGCACGATCTTAGCTGGGATAGTCATCATCATTCTTCTCTATGTTGACAATATTGTTCTTCTCGCAAGGTGCCCATCTGATCTTGATAAGCAACTTAGAATGCTTAAGGATTTCTGCTCTACCATGGGTATGTCTGTTAACATTGACAAAACAAAAGTTATGATTATAAAATCCAAGAAGGACACTTACGCTAATTTTATGTATGAGAATAGTAACTTGGAGGAAGTGTCTTCTTACAAGTACCTAGGAATTGATATTCATCATAAGCTCAACTGGAACTATAACATTCAGAAAAGGATTAGTGGGGGGTGGAAAGCTTATTTTGGTCTGGAATATAATTGTAAAATGGAAAACCTCGTAATTTGGGATAGAAAGAAGTTCCTCTTTGAAACTTTAGTCACTCCTGTTATCTTATATAGATGTGAGGTTTGGGGTTGCAGCATCTCTAGAGAATCTTGGAGAAATATTGAGCAAATCCAGAAGCGTTTTATAACATATAACATTAACATTAAAAGAAATACACCCTATCCTATTCTCCTTATAGAATTGGGTCTTTCCCCTATCGAGAGCATAGTTATGACTAGACTTCTGTTGTACAAGCACAAGCTCAATAGCATAGGAGACCATAGACTTCATAAGCTAGATTTAAATTCCAGCCAAAACCACCTTAGACTTAAATGAGGTTAGTATAAAGACACCAAGGCCTGGTTAAACCATTGGGAGATCGACGAGAATGTTGCATTGAAAAACATTAATAACATTTAAAAAATTGTTACTTCTAAGTTCAAAGAAAAAATGTGAATGAGAAAGATCTAGTGGCTAAAAGAAAATTAAGATATTATAAGGAGGTCATCAACCCCACCCTGGAAGATCAAAATTATCTCTCTGTTTTAACTATCTCTAAGAAGAAAATTAATATAGCCAAGATTAGAACGAACTCCCATGAGCTCCATAGTGAAACAGGTCGTTGGATAGTTCCTAAAACACCATGGATGGAAAGGATCTGCCATCTCAATGAGAATATGAACATCGAGGATGAAAATCACTTCCTCTTAGAGTGACCCGTGTACAACCACATTAAAGCTCAATTTCATAATCTTTGTTGCAATACTGACCTTCCTAGCCTTTTAAGATGTCAAAATTATAGCGAGCTCGGGAAGATTCTCTCCAAGCTTTTTGAGCATAGAAATAAAATCTTAAATCAAACTAAATAACTCTTTTATTTAGGTCCAATAGACCAAATATTGGTCTCAGTAGACGTTAACCATCACCATCATCATCATAAACTTTATATAATCCTTAACAGAAATTTAATATCTTTGACCCTTAAAAAAAACTTCAATACTCTTTTAATAAGCGTTTTCGAAATGAGGCCCTTTTCAAAGCTCACGGCCATTTTAAAAACAATACCATTTCAAAATATTACTCATCACGAGCACGATCTTCTTTATTGTCTTTTTCCACACAAAAAAACACACGTTTTGACTTGCTCAAATCAAACTCCTTTCCACTAATAGTTTAATAACCTCCACCCTACGTATATAAAAGAGCTATACTTCTCACCATATAAACCAATGAAAAGCAATCAGATTTGAAAATTCTCTTTGTTTGACTTTACGTGTGTTTTTAATACATGACATGCATGCGCATCTCGACTCAGAAAAACTGCAAAATTGTCTCATTTTTCACCAAATTATCTCATTTTTTCCACTAACAAAGTGTGAATTTCGCACTCACTTTGTGTACTTTTCATTCTTTAACAATGAGACAATTTTGTAACTTATTTTTTTTAATGATCTCTTTCTTTATTTGGCCCTCTTCTCACTGGCTCTGTAGGCTCCATGTATCTTATAATCCCTCTGATTCACTTGGCCCTCTACTCATTGGCTTTCCACACTCCACGTATCTTGTAATCTCTCTTATACCAATTTGTTGGAAATACAAAAGATGTAAGACACAAAATAACACAAATAATTCAAAAACACAATAAGAAGAGTTACGACTCTTCAATTGATTAACCAAAACTTAATTCAATTAACTTACTCTCAAAATTTAACCAACTCTTAGGGGAATAATTACAATTTGGCTTGATACAACATTTTTTAAATTTAAATTATATATTTATGCCTATAGGCGTCCCCCCGTTGGAAATCTCAAGTTTAATCATTTTGTTAGTCACAAATTCCAAATGGAGGGTTCAAAATACAAGATGCTCGAATATTTTTAGTCATTGCCACTACATCAATAGATAAGATTGATGAACATAACTCTCTTGCATATCTAAATCAACTCATTAAACCCCACTTAAATAATTTTTTTACCAAATTGTAACTAAAATTTTACTATGCCATTAACTATTGACAACATATGAAGATTAATGCAAATTAAATTCACATCATTGAATTTGTGACTTATGAAACGTCCAAAACCTTGTTTGAAACATACCTGCACTATTTCAACCACCATAAAACTAGGAAACATGTCTATAGTGAGACCATAAAATTGTGAAACGTGTTATATAGCCACATGTTTATTATCGTTCATAACCGTTCAAAACTTGAAACATATGCATGTTCCCATTCTCAAATGAGAAATGGTTCATTCACAATTACTCATATAGAATTTATTATGTTTTATTGTTATTTAAGAATATAATAAGGCACCAATGTGTTATGTTTTCTTGGTATTATAGAATTTATTATGTTTTATTGCTATGTAACAATAGAATAAGGCATGAATGGGTTATGTTTTCTAAGTTTTATTAATCGATATAATTTAAAAATAATATTTTTGATTGAATATTATAATATTTTTTTAATATTTTAATGATGATTTATTATTTTAATAATTGCTTTGATATTAAAATAACTGCATGTTACATAAAAATGTAACTTACAATTAAATTATGTAGCTTACAATTAAAATGATGGTCTACAATGGAGCGCCACCATTGGAGGTGTGTGTGCCTCATGTTCCATATTATTTATTTAACACTTTGTTAAATTGAAATGACTGTCATTAAAATTCCACAAAACAAATTTAATAGAAAAAGAAACCAATCTTATTTAAAAATAATTCCAACAAATTGTGAGATGCTGCAAGTTTCATTTCATAAGCATGGTATGGGTGCAGGTTTATTGTTTCTTCGGAAGTTTCAATTTTATATCCAAGTTATTCCAAGTTTATGGTTCATTAGTTTATTCCAAAATTGAAGTGAGATTTATTTCCTACGTTTAATACATTGAATGGTATATAATAGATTGACTATGGTAACCAAGTACGTGGAGCTTCTATTTGATACAGAGGTTCAAGTGGCACATATTCGGCCTTAACACCCTTATTAAATTTTTCTAGCCTCAATAGAATGTGGGAGGGATGTAAAACTCAGGCCCTCTTTGTTATGATATCATAAATTGTTGAAATTTTGATTTCAACATGTGTATGATGAACATGATATATATTTCACACAAACATGGGTTATCGATTTCATCTTCATTTTTCTCCTCAAATATGATCAAGTATATGCTTCTTTGTAATTCATTCATTTTCTCCTCAAATATGATCAGGTATACGCTTCTTTGTAATTCATTCATTTCCGCACCACTATGAGCCAAACTCAATTTTGATCTTGGTGTTTAAATTTTACAGAATGCTCCCATTCCCAAACTCTGATACTGATCGATATCCCTACATTTCCTTCTTATTAAAGAGCCATTTCCCTAAACTACAATTTTGGCAGTGTTCTCTTCAGCTAATGTGTTGTTCCCAATTTTTGTTAATCTGGTGTTCTTGGTCTTTGTTGTATGCATTGTTGAGACTATAGTAATATTTCACAACCTTTACAATAGATATATAGGGGGATGGCACAACTAGAATATAGAATTTGATTATTGCTTGCTCTCACTTTAAGATGTCCTAGTAAAAAGCCCCTTCAATTTCCCACGTCTGATTTGACAAAGCCACTTCACTTTTGAAGTAGCAAGAAAAAATGCCCCTACGCTTCACCCATTCTATGATAGCCGAGATGTTATTATTAATACATTGATACATGTTTTTCACTTATGAACATATCAATTTAGCCATGCTACTATCGCCATAAGAAGAAGTGCAAGTGAGTGAGACACATGGGTTTCGTTGAGACACCAGAGATAAAAACTTCATGAAATGGTAGGAACGAAAAAATCCATTTTTGTGCCCAGATATGGGGTGGACCTTATCGCATTTTCTCAAAGGACTAAATCCCTCTCATACCTCGAGCCCCTTTCAATATTTCTCCTATGAGATAATTTTGTTAAGCCTCCTTGAAAGAGTTTTTGGTAGCCCACGTTTTACTACCCATTGTCTATAAATTAATACGTTTCAAAAGAAGTTTTCTAGAGTAAATCATGTGGGGTGGACCTTATCGCGTTTTCTCAAAGGACTAAATCCCTCTCATACCTCGAGTCCCTTTCAATATTGCTCCTATGAGATAATTTTATTAAGCCTCCTTGAAATAGTTTTTGGTAGCCCACGTTTTACTACTCATTATCTATAAATTAATATGTTTCAAAAGTAGTTTTCTAGAGGAAATCATGTCTGCATGGTTTAAGTATTTGTGTGTACTTTTTTATAATAATTTCTCTTTTTCCATTATTTTAAAAATTGGACTAAATTACATAAATACCAATTCAAAGTTTTTCATGTATTGACTTAAATTGTTCCTAGAAAGAATTTATGCTTCATCCTAGGGTATTCAACATTTTTTTTATACGTTAAACACAAATTATAATCCAATTATTAATAGTTTAATTATTTATTTATACTACAAAATATAAGAATATTATGAAATATTTATAGTAGAGAATTTTAAAAATATTAAAAAATATTATAAATATTAAAACATTAATGAATAATTTTTCTAATTCAGAAATATTTTTTAAATCTACAATAATTAAATAAGTATTAATCATATTAAAAAAAATTATTTTATTAAGACTAAATCCCTTTCATACCTCGAGTCCCTTTCAACCTCGCCCCTAAGAGATAATTATGTTAAGCCTCCTTGACCATAGTTTTTGGTAGCCCACGTTTTTTGTTTGTTTGTTTTTTTTTTTTTTTTTCTATAAATTAATATGTTTTAATATAAATTAATATGTTTTCAAAGGAGTTTTCGAGAGTAAATCATGTTTGTATGGTTAAAGTGTTTAAGTGTACTGTTTTATAATAATTTCTCTTTTGCTATCCTTTTAAAAATTGAGATAAATAACATAAATTCAAATTGATTTAAGGAGAAGCTTAAATTGATTAGATGAAATTAAATGGTTTTTAGAAAGGATTTATGCTTCATCTTAAGGTATTCAATATTTTTGGTTAATATGTTAAACACAAATTATAATCAAATTAGTAATAGTTTTAATTATTTATTTATACTGAAAAATACAGGAATATTATAAAGTATTTATAGTAGATAATTTTAAAATATTAAAAAATATAAATATTAAAACATTAATATTAATTTCTCTCATTTAGAAATATTTTTTAAAATTTACAAAAATTAAATAAGTAATAAATAATATTAAAAAATATATAGTTTATTATATAAAATATTAAAGTGTGTTGTTTTATAATAATTTCTCTTTTGCCATCATTTTAAAAGTTGAGATAAATAACATAAATACAAATCATTACAAATTCAGAGGAGACAAAATTTGCACTATTCACCCAATATAAGCTACTTCATGAAAGAATGGCTAGACCTTTTATTATGTCATCAGCAAACCCTTTTGCATTTTTACAATGTGCATGTATTAATGATCTATGTTAACTATTTATAGTTAAGGCCAAGTTAGGTGTTGCATGCACATTCAAAGTTTTGCCTATAGAATACAATGGACTTAAGGAGTAGCTCAAGTTGAGTAGATGGAATTAAATGGTTTTGCTTCATCCTAGGGTATTAAACTTTTTTGCTTGATTATAAGTTAAACACAAATTATAATCAAATTATTAATAGTTTTAATTTTTTATTTATACAGAGAAATATAGAAATATTATAAAATATTTATGGTAGAGAATTTTCAATATATTAAATAATCTAAATATTAAAACATTAATGATTATTTTTTATAATTCAAGAATATCTTTAAAATTTAAAAAAATTAAATAAGTAATAAATAATATTAAAAATAAATTATTTTATTACATAAAATATTAAAAAAATAAAATTTATTTTGTTACATTGCTAAATTCATTAGTTTATCCAAACAAATATAAATCATGTTAATATGTAATTTTCTAATTTTTAAATTTAAAACATGGTGACTCTATATGACATACCCAAGCATATCACAATGCCATCACCAAAGAAATCATGTCAAGTTTATAATAATTTATAATAGAACTATTTATTTCTCAAATTGTAGATTTGTACATATTATATAATTATATTAATAATTTTAATGATAAATAAAACTAGCAATTGCACCATATGTTGCAAAGGAAACGATGTAAAGCAATAATATAGAAAAGAAAATACATGGAAAAGTCCACACACATAGTAAACTCCACACACATAGTGGTAGCCATTATTTTCCATGTTAATTTCTTAGTTGAAGTTACTACTTGTAACTTTGATGATAAACATGACTCTATCCATTCTCTATGACATTCAAACACATTAAACAATAAAAAATACATATTGTTTTTTTACACTCTAAAGATAAAATTCAAATTTGCAAAAGTAGATTATCTTTTCCATCAACATTGACATTCCTGAAACAATAATTTGTAGGACTCAAAGAATTTTATATTGTTTTTTTGTGTGTAATACCACTATAACCTCTATTTGAGAGTTACACTAGTGTCTACCCACAGAGCACACGTTCATTAACAGTTTTATCCACTGTGGGGGAAGCTAGATGCATTTATATCTGTTCTAATATCCACCTTCTTTTATAAAAAAACAACTATTTTTCTCATCAGTGCCCAACTGTTTTCATGAAAGATGCAGATAAAGATTCTCTTGCAAATTAAGAAACATGTAAGTCAAATCTAATAATATGAATAATAAAACCTCAAACTTGAAGTTCAAGGTAAAAAATAAGATATTGGATCTTAAAAATAGACTTCAAGTGATTAACACATATCAAGAAAAGTATATCTCACTCACTATCCCTTTAAATCTAAATTTATTCAGCAATAAATGTGCAAATTATTTTTTATGATAAATTACATAAAATGAACCCTTCCCCTTTAATTTAATTCTCAAACCAACAATTATTTGAAAAATTATATCTTATATGCTACTATCAAAAAAAAAAAAGATTTAAACTTTTTACAAATTTTAAATAAGTAACTTACCCTTCTCTATAACTTTTAATACTAAACATACTAATTTTTGTAACTACAAATTATTAAATATAAAATTTCTAATTTCTAATTGAAGTTTTAATATTCAAATTATCTTTTTCATAATATTTAATATATAATATTTGATTTATTTAGAAACCAAAACTTATAAACCCCTTTTGAAATTGTGGATGCCCCATGGGATGCATGCTTTCGTGCATCTATTTTACTTGAAAAAGCTCTTGTGCTAATTGATAAAAGGAAACTCAGAAAATGTGAGCGTTGTGCCCTCTGGTAAGCCTGCTCACTCTTAATCTTAATGGTGGTTCCAAAAATAAATGTGCGCTCTCATCAACCAAACATTTGTGTATCGTATTAAAATTCCCGTATTATTATCTGAAGCGAACCGTACAGGCGAATTTCTGAATTTTTCCGACCGGTACGGCCGAACTTGGTAGCTATGAAGGTAACACAAAGTACATGATAGAAAGATCTGAGATGTTTTGAAATTTAGCTCATAAATGAAAAATCCTATCAGATTGTTGAAACAATGGGAACATCAACAGAGAACTGATCAATTCTTTGGATCCATGGGTTCTTCTCACAACTCAGATTGATAGTCCTCAGAGCCCTCCAAACAGCATTGTTGCACTTGAATCCGAACCCAAAGGCAATTTGCCAGGTCCTGTCTCCCTTTCTGATCCTTCCCTTCGCCTCGCTATAAGCAAGCTCGTACCACAATGAGCCGCTGGATGTATTCCCAAACCGATAGAGTGTCATCCTAGATGGCTCCATGTGTCATTCTGAAAGCTGCAAATTCTTCTCCAACTCGTCCAAGACAGCCCTCCCTCCAGCGTGTATACAAAAATGCTCAAATGCAAACTTGAAATCAGGAATTTACATTAAAAGAAAGACGTTGTGAGAGAATTTGTGTGTCAAAATGTGCCACATAACCTCACGGCCATTCCCAGAGGGAGCAATCCACGCCAAAATGGGGAAACAATGTCTCTACATGAAAGTATTTTGCATGAAATTGAATGCTTCTGGATTTAGCAAAAACCTACAGATTCCTGAATCTTTAACCCTGCATTTCTTACCACGCAGCAATGCTGTGGCTTCGGAGATCAACAGGCACTGATTCCATCCGTCTTCTAGCGCATTTCTCACCCTCCAGCGGAACCAAGTCGAAGAAAAATCAAAATTCGAAATCATATATGTCAGAACAGACACCATTCGGACGAGCGACAACCTCTGTTTTGAAGTGTACTTGAGGGACGAGCCTCTTATCTTTGGAACACTAGAGAAAACACAGGAAATTGGTGAAGATCTCATGCTTGAAATGACATGGACCGTGGAGTGCAGTAGTCGGCTGGAGTATTCGTCTAAATTGTCGCAGACCAGTGCGGTCGGAGAGGTTGTCTGGTATTGTACCGCTCAGTTGATTGTGGTCGAGATACATAGGCTGGTAAGCAGAGTAAACTCACAAAGAAATAACTATTAAATTTGCCTTCAGAAACGCAGGTTTGAATTAAACCCAAATAACTGCCGAGTATAAAGGCAGCGAATATTGAATCCACAGGCACGGGAGACCATAGCCTCATGAAGTCACAGAGTGCAGCAGAGGGCGGCATGGAGATACTGCATGTCGTTCAGTTCATCAAAATGGAAGACCACTCATTAAGAGAAAGAGAAAGACTCAGTGACCATTTTTGTAACTGATTATTTAATCGTAAGGTAGAGATTATCTGAATCGTCTAACATTAAAATCAAGGTTGCATAATAATACACGTAGTAATTTAGGAAAGTTGTTTTCAAATAAATATGCTTTACAGCATAATTACAGCATAATTATTTGAAGCAAATATCAAAATTTTAATTTAATATTGAGTACTTATTTATTAATTTTTTTTATTTATTAATATTATTAATATTGGTACAGCTAATATAATATAATTAATACAATTCATATAATTATTATTACTTAAATGGTTCCTACAAAGGATTTATACTTCATCCTAAGGTATTTAACATTTTTGTTTGATAAGTTAAACACAAATTATAATTAAATTATTAACAGTTTTAATTTTTTATTTATACTGAAAAATATATTAATATTATAAAATATTTATAGTAGAGAATTTTAAAAACACTAAAAATATAAATATTAAAACATTAATGATTAATTTTTTGATTCAGAAATATTTTTTAAAATCTACAAAAATTAAATAAGTAATAAATAATATTAAAAATAATTTATTTTGTTACATAAAATATTAAAAAATTAAATTTATTTTGTTACATTGTTAAATTTATTAGTTTCTTCAAACAAATATAAATCATGTTAGATGTCATTTTATAAATTTAAAATTTAAAACATGGTCACTCTATACAACATACGTGAGCATATTAGATTGCCATCACCAAGGCAATCATGTCAAATTTATAATAATTTACATTAGAAATATTTATTTCTTGAATTGTAGATTTATGCATATTATATAATTAAATTAATAATTTTAATAATAAATCAAATTAGTTGAAGCACATATCAAAAGTTTATTTTAATATTGATTATTTATTTATTAATATTTTTTATTTATTAACAGTTTTAATATTGATAAAGTTAATATAATATAATTAATGCAATCCATATAATTATTATTAATATATAATACTATTAATATTGATATTGTTAATATAATAATGTAAATATATTGATATTGTTAATAAAATAAATTAATACAATTAATATAATTTATATTATCATTGCAACCTATATTAATAAAATTTCAAATATTAATTATTTTATATTTTTATATTTATATTATTTTTTACCATTTAATTAAATTAAAATACAAATTATCAATATCAAATTACAATGGTAAATATTTATTTAATATAATTATTAAAATATCATTTAAATTATTAAATAATAAATAACATATAAAATTTTAGAATTAATAGTCTAGATTTTAACATGGGTGCTCCAGGTTTGATGCAAGATTGTAATAAGAAGGCATGATAAAAAACATTTGGTGTAGAATTTCAATATGAAGATGAGTCAAACTAGATAATTTTCTACTTATTTCCTCTCCTTGTCAATAGCTTACTATGGTTCTAATTTCCTTATCAATGACTTTATATGGTTTGAATTTGAAACTAGTATATTTATAGAATTAGATTAAATGTTCTCACTATAAATAGTTGAGCTTTCTCCTTATATATATATTTTTTTAATATTGATTATTTATTTATTAATATTATTAGTTTTGATAATGTTAATATAATATAATTATTACAATTAATATAATTAATGTTTTAGTATGAATGTTATATAAACAAACTATATATCAATTATATATTTGGTCAAATTGTATAAATTATATATTTTTAACTATTTGTGAATTTAATTTAATCTTTTTAATCTACTAGTGTTAACTCTATAAAAAGTTCAATATTTATGATTTTTATTAATATTAATAAACATTGATAAACATAAATGTATAAATTAACATATAAATTATTAATAACAATATTAATATTATGATTATTATAAATATTTTGATGATTAATATTAATATTGTAATTTAAAACTTCTGAATCTCATGTAATATGATTGATATTAACATTAAGAATTTAATAATATACATTGATATTAACATTAATAATAAATATAAATATTCCAAATTAAATAAGAAATTATTAATACTAAAATTAAATATGAATATCTCTTTTAATGTTAATTAATATTAATATTAACAATAAATATAGATGTTAATGTTAAACATAGAAATTTATATAAAAGTAAATTTTGCATTTAAAAGTAAATTTTGCATTTAAACATTAATGTGAACATTGTGGTTAAACATCAATATAAATATTTCATTAAACAATAGGATTGATAACTTTAGTTTTACTTAGGTTCAATGAAATTAGAATTTAACTTTATGTTTTTCTAGGTTCAATGACATTAGAATTAAAAAATTTGGTATGTTTATATCATTTGGTTCATGTAGCATTACGTTATTTTATAACTTGAGGTTTATAAGATTATTTTTTTTAATATTAAAAAAAATGCTTTTAGTTAATATTTATATTGAACATCAAAAATTTACATCAATATTAAACATAGACATTAATACACACATAAAAATAGATTTGTTAAGATTATTAATATTGGATTGTAAGCTTAGGTTTATAAAATTGTGAGTTCTTTTTCACTAGTGTAATAATGTTCTTATGGCTCATATGATTTTACACAATATGTAAATGTGATTTTTACTATATTTGTAGATGGAAAATTGTGTATGTATGTTAATTTTAATTATATTCAACATTAATTAAAATTATTTTGTTGATATCACGTGCGTTTTCTTTTATGTAAGGTGATTTCCTTGTTTGATCATGGATCCAACTATTTGGAGTTGTCTTCCATTTGAAATTCTTGAAATTGTCTAACTCTAGCTCCTTTTATTGGTTGTGATAAAGTTTAGCATTGATTATAAGAAATGGAAGAATGCTTTGCAAAACCCTTCTTTCTTATTGCGTTGCAAGAATATATGTACAAATGAAATTGGATTTATGGTTCCTTTCCTCAATAATGAAGACAGTTATTTTGCTCTTGAATACCTTAATCAAAATGGGCGCATATCTCATTTTCATTTGTGATTCATAGATTCAAGCTACAAAGTAGATTCTACTATTGGATCAATGGTAGTTTTATCCTTACCAAAATAATGCTCCCATTCATGAAACTATTTTGTAATGAATCCATTTACAAAGGCCTTTAAAAAAATTGGGCCAATACGAATTGGAGACTTGGGATTCTTTTCATTATTGGAAAATGTAAGCAGCAACAAATATGGTTGGGTTGTTCTAAAACATATCTATGATAGAATGCAATCTAAATTTTAAGTTTACAATAGTCTTCATAGGATTTGGCAAAGGGTTGATCTTTCATTTGGTGGCACTTCACCCCCTCAGAATGGAGTTTTTTTTTTAAGTAAATTGTTTTGGCTCTATCTGGATAGGTAGTATGAATATTATCCTCGATATGGGTATACAATCTATTGGTTTGGTGTAATAAAAAATGAATGGGGTTTTTCATTTGTTCCAATCACTGACATAATAACGCAGTTCAGCCCAATATATGCAAGAGACCAATATGGAGGTTCATTAATCACTTATACATTAGAAAAGCAGGTTTATAATATGGCCCATACTATGTACAAGAGGAAAATAGAAGACTTTGATGAAGAAACCCTCAAGAATGAGGTGTTGCAACAATGTATTAGGTTTTAAGAAGGCTTGAAAACATTATATTAAGAGCTGAAGTAGCTGTACATTAAATTTCAGATCTATAACAAATCTGTGTAAAAAATATTAGATCCATATCAGATCTGTACACTAGATGAGTTCCTCTACACATTCCCCTTGGGGTTTTGAGCAAAACATGAGATACAAAGAGTAGATATGAGATCTAAAGTTGCAGATCTGTAGTAATATTCAGAATTTCCGAAGAAAATACAATAATAAGAAGATCATATTTGAACATGACATGAATTATATTCCTAATCCATGGATCGCCATAGTTAAGGGAAGAACCCACAACACCAAGGATCTCTCCTCCAAAAGTATGCCAAAACTCCCTGAAACTATCTCATTGCAAATAACGCAGTTATGGGAGAGAAACTGCGTTGTAGACTCTAGCATTGGCTTGGCCTGATGCCAAGATCTAAAAATGCAACTCCAAATATCTAATACTCTCTTATCAGGAGGATAGAAGGCTTTCCCACTGAAAAGAGGCCACCATATGGCCTAGATCTGAATAGATCTAGTCTCCACTTGTTGCAGCTTACAAGGACAACCAAACCCTCAATAGGATCTGTGTTGTAGTTAGAAGATGAAGCTTGGACAAATGCCTGATAGTGGACAAGATCAGCAAGACTCCTCCAAGTGCTTCTCAATGGAAGAGGTTGGATTCCCGATCAAGAACACCCTAGTGCTAAACAGCACTATTCTCAGCTAAATAGAAAAAGAGTAAGAAATTTCTAAACAAACAATATCTTCAGAAAATATCACTTCATGAACAACCTCCTCTTGATGTCCTCCTCTTCCTTTTATAAGTTAGAAATCCTACCAAACCCTAAACCATCTCAATGATTTAGCTCTATTCACATGTGTAGTCTCCAACTAATATTGCGTTGTGCATCTAGGAGGTTCATTGCATCTAGACAGCACTGTTAATTTGATCCTAGTTGACTTGTCAACTGATACAGGCTCTTTCACACTTAAGTGTGCTTATGAAAATAGCTCAGGCTTAGCCTTGTTCACATTGAGCATTGATTTTATTTAGGATCCACTCCTCAAATATTAATGTTGTTGACTTGGTCAAACTTGACTTTGTCCACATGCAAAAGTATCAATTCACACATGAGGGTGTGAAATCCAGCTTCTAGAATGATCCCCTTTCATACCAAGAGGGTTTTTATGCTGATTTAAGTTAAGTATGGGTCTCCTCCCCCATTTATTCATCTACTAGGTGCAAAAACAAAAATTCAATATTCCCATTAGTTGCATGCTAATGTAGGAATATTACAGTCCTCCCCTCCCAAATGTTGCTTTCCCTCAAGCAAATGCAAGGATAGAACTGAAGATTTTCCTCTCCTCATCCTATAGCATCCTCATATGATGAACATATACAAGGGATGTGATGTTGTCTCAACAATGAATCTCCATAGTGCCCCTCCTAAGAATGCAAGCTAGCTTTTGGTGAGCATCCCAAATAGCCATCATCATGAAAAAGTGAAATACTCAAGGAGGCAACTATGAGCTATCTAGAGGCCCTCTCAAGGCATGGAGACTGAAATGTTTTGGGAACTATCAATCCCATGTAAAACTTACATCCCCATGTTATCATCCATACAAGATTAGTCACCCTCTAACATGGAAACTCACGAAATATATACACCACCTTTGGCTTCTGCAATGTAGGTGGGCTGAATAATTGAACATGGTAGAAAAAATGGCATAACCTGCATTGTCTTCCTCTCCACTTATGATAAGTGTAGATCATATGCTGATCTTGGGTTGCAATAATGTTTCCCTCAAGTAGGAGGAAGAAGATTAGATCTCTAAAGATCCTTTCTCCCATGTCATGAATCATGCTGGCCCAAATCATCCCATTCAAAATGAATGGCACATTATCACCATTTGGCATTCAAATCAGAAAAATGTTGAATATTATATGTAATTTTGGATGATACCAATGGTTTATCAAGTGGATATAGTGCAGTCTTCCCAACTGCTGATTTAGATCATCATGTGGCAAGTGGCTTTTCAATAAGATGACAGTTGTGCATGTTTTCATATCTACCATGAGGTGGTAAATAGAATTATATATCAGCTAAGTACAATTAAAATGACAACACACTTGTCCAAATTCATGTACAGAAGGGTTATCTCCATCATAGAGGTTGGTTATATCATGACCATGAAGCCCATAAATAATCTTTCCCTCATGCATAATGAGTAGGCTGAAAGTGAGGTCCATGGATGAGTCCTCCCATGAGAATCTTCTCATAAAAATATGCAACAAGAGAGGATGCATGCTCCCCTTGGAACACTCCATCAATAGAAACATACTCCCAAGTGACAACGCTATTGGCCCTAGTGGTAAGGCTCTTGTCACTCTATGATCCCCTTCCTTGACATTCCACATGTCAAAGTCATCCACTATCATGCTGCTATGTGGGGAAATATTCTTCCTAAGTGGAAGTCCCTCCTTATCCTTCAATGTTGAAGGGTAGCCTCTTTGCACCTTGAATGTGCCATACATTCCTCCTGAAATATCATGATGAGTATGGAGAAATTATAGCCCATACTCTCCCAATACTAACCATAGCAACAAGGACTCTTGCTGCCTTCTTGCATTATCAAAATGCAAATCATGGAGAAACAATATAATGATGGACATGTGAGATGTCTCATCCACATAGTACAAACAAGCTCCTTTATGCCACATCATGTGGTTGTTATCCCTCCTCCCAAACCAAAGTAAATACATGAGATACATCTCAAACAGAAATATATGTAGACACATGAGACATGCCTCAAACAAGATTAAACACATGGACATAAAATTTGACATGTGATGTCCAAACTCTCTTCTTTACAGCCAAAGCAACCATGCCTTCTTCTTATGCATTCTATTATAGATACATTAGGCATGATACAAGAGAATATGAATCTTTGGGTAGTAACCATACTCACCCAAAAGCAACCAGCACAGCCATGCTTCTTGTTGGCCTGTATCATAGATTTGTAAGTGGTTTGGAAACCCCTTGATCCATACTATCATCCACTCATCCCAATGTGGGTGATGGATCTCATTCTGCAAATACTTGGTATCCTTCCATTGTAGGACACCAACCTCCTCAAATATTTGAAGAAATTTTCACTTCATGAAATGTTGAAGTGCACCTCCAATGGGATCTCTTGATGAGACCTCCTCCTCATGCAAGCCTTCCAAAACTAATGGGGTCTTAGATCTGTTGCAAGTAGAAGTCTCTTTTTGAGTTGTGGCATGCTCATTGAGAAAGTTTCATCTAGTGAGGAGAAAATGTTTCTCATCTCAAGATGTCTACCCTTTGTTATTCCTTCCTTCATTTCTTCCTAAATGAAGCTAACATATGAATTCTCCCATGAGGAATGGGTCCTTATTTCTTCACTGTTGCTCTTGGACAGCATAGTGAAACTTTGCTGCTCTTTATGGGGTTTTGGAACACCTTTTATGGCTACAATAATTCCTTCTTACACTATGTTGGCTCCCCCAATTGCTGATGATGAAGGCTGCTCCTCCATGACTGTGACAATGCTGGTACAAGCCTCCTCAAGTGGTGGTGAGGGCTTCTCTTCCTCTGATTTCTCTTTATCAAATATCTTGATCACCCTTTGAGTGAAATATGCAAAAGAAGATACTCTTGCATGTCTCACATGGTTGAACCACCAATTGCTTGCTTCACCATTCAGGTGCAGCGCTGCAATCTCTACTGCTTCTTTCTCTACCACTGGATGTAGTAGGAAGAATGCACTAAGTCTTCTTTCCCAAGCTCTTGCTACAGATGTCCCATAAAAAGTGGACAATAGAAACCTATTGCCCTTGATTTCCCCTTTGCTGCAGGGTCTCCTCTCTTCCTCTAGTTGAATGAACTATGGGAAGGCTAGAGTCCTCCACTCCATGATCCTCCTCCTATGGCTGATCCACATCTATAGGCTCATCTTTCGGAACAAGAAGATCCTCCTCTACATGCAAGTGTAGCTCCCTCTCAAGCGACAACTTCACATCCATCTAATGAATGTGCCAACCCATCTACGCTAAGAGAGCAAGGATGGTCCTTATGGAAGAATAATATGTGACAGTTGCAAAGGTTTCTTCATAATCAATCCCCTCGATCTGTGAGAAGCCCTGGGAAAAAATCCTTGACTTATACATCTCAACACTCCCATCAGCAGCCTACTTAACCTTGTTGATGCAGGGGCATTAGGCACAAGACAATCTTTGTATTTAAATAAACATAAGGGGGTTCTCATGTATTTAATTTCCTATGTAATTATTCTTATTTGAGTGATTTTTAGTTAAATATAGAGAAGAAAATTGTAACTTCCCTCGAATGATTAGAGGACAGGAGAAGTTGGAGTGTGAAGAGTCAGTTCAGGAGTTAGGCTAAAATTAGGATTTGAGGAGTTTTTCAAATCATTGTAGGAAGATGAATCGATTGATTCCCAATTTGTATAAAAATAAACCTCTTTGGCAGAGTTCGAGAGACCTGCATAGTGCTGCATAGAGCTGTATAGACTGGGATAGTGAGAAAGAAGGTCGTAGAGTTGAATACCTGGCCAAGATAAGAAGTTTGTAAGAGAATTAATTATGTGAAAGAAGTTTTTTAGGTTACATGAGTTATTGATTAAATTCTGTGTGTAAATGTCCTGAACCCCTGTGCATTTGTTCGTTAAATTCGATGTGAAGAAGGTTTTGAATCTTCGTAAATTGGGTAAGATTCTGCCTGTATATTCGTGTGTGATAAAATCCTGTGTTAAAGATATGATGTCTGAATGGTATGCGTGAAGAATACCCTGAATCTCTGAGAGAGAATGTATAAGAAACATGTGCGGAAGTTTCTATATTAAAGGGTGAGTGGTGACTATAAATTTCCGTGAATCGATCACACAGTGATCGATTTCACAAACTACCCCTATTATCGAGTTGTCTTCCGTGTGAGAATGCTTTGAACCCATGAACTATGTATGGATAAGGTTCGGTGATAAGGCTTAGATGTTGCCCTGTTTTAAATGAAAGAGTCGATGTCTTACTGAATGCATGAGGAGTTAATTTATTTCCATTAAGGGAGAGATGTTGAATGGTTGGAGGAATTTCTGAATTCTGTTGTGATAAGGAAACCCATGTATTTGTTGAATGAAAGCGAAGGAGGGATGCAGAGGGTCGTTAAATCTCTGTGTGGATAGTGTTGAAGTTGGATAGTAAATAACTCGATAACTGGTTGGGACCATAACAATGAGAGTGAAGAATCGAATTGAGTTAAGCCTCTGCACGCGGAGTTAATTGAGGCAACAGAATGAAGATTTCTCAAAGGCGCAAGGAATTGGTAGCTAACCACGTGGGAATGGAACCGTGAATGAAGGCAGAACCCTATGTGAACAGTGGAAGAAGTTTTGAGGGAGATAAACTGGCAGTTTCGCGCAAGTTAAAAGGCAGTAAGTTGTTTTTACAAAAATAACGCTATATGGGTCTCGGGCTAGCACGTGTCCTTGAGCGGATTTAGGAAACCACTTTCATCGCGTTCCCTTTGAGCGTTAATGCTCAGCATCAAAAAAAATGTGAAACTCATTCGTGTTTGTTGGATCGCCCTAACCAACATGACACTCCTTTAGCCATTGGATGTGAGAGGATTGTTAATAAGTGGGCCCAAACGTTGTGTATTGGCGCTGGCCTTATATTAATGTTTGAGATATATATATAGGGCGGACATTCATACATAATGACAATTTAATGAATATGCGAAGGCGTCCATGGCATCATTGATTGATATCCAATGTGGTGGTATTAAAACAAAGGCGAGCCTTGGGTACATAGAAATATATATATATGTATTGGTCGAAAGGGATACTTGATATTAACACCATTTTGAGTGTTGATGGTGGGTTTTGACCATAGAGAGTGGGGGTTTATTGCATGATTCCCACCTATGATAAATTAGTGTTGGGATTTTAATAAAAGGGTATGTTATGAGCATTGGGGCTTTTATAACCTTGATGGAACAGTGAGACTTCCGCCTTATGAAATTTTCTAGTTTGAGATCTTATTTCTGAAGATGCATTGTTAGGTGCGTAGCTAAGGGTATAGAATCTAAGTTAGCTTTTTGAGGGGGTTATAACCATAAGGGAATTGTTGAATTAATATTTCAAATCCCTGATTTGAGATATTAAAAGCTCCAAATTAATTTTAATTAATTTTCCAGATCGAGAAATTAGAATAGTGTGAGTTTGCCCAGATTGTGGATTTTGTTGGGCAGTGAAATTTAAATGCATTTATACACAGCTTGAGAATGAAAATGTGAGTAAAAAGGGACTGTGGGTGTTACCCGACATCACTTTTCGATCCATCTTAAACCTACCACTGATTTATCAACTAGCCTTGGAACAATTTCCCAAGCACTGTTTCTAACAATGGAGTCATACTCCTCCACCATTGCATCTACCCATGTGGGATATTTCACTCCTTCCTGAAAGGAATATGGCTCAGTCACAATACATTTTCTCATGAGAGCCATGTATCCAGTGAATCGATCAAGAGACAGTCTATGCTTGTGCTGTGAAGTAGGGGCTCCTACATTCTGTGTCGCATCAAGCTTCAGCCTCTCAGCTTCTGTGGTACGCCTTCTGCCAGTTTTGATGTTTGGCTCTGTGTGATTGGACTCCTCCACTCCATGATCCTCCTCCTGTGTCTGATCCACATCTAGAGGCTCATCTTTGGGAAAAATCAGTTCCTCCTCTGCATGCAAGTGTAGCTCCCTCTCAAGAGACAACTTCATGGCTTTCTCCTCATTGAATTTTATATCCCATCGCACCACAGTCATTAGACTGTTTGGAAAATACACATGATAATTATATGATTTTTCTGTGCACCCCACAAATATCCCAACTTCAGTTGTCAGTTCTAGCTTCTTCCTGGCATTCTTGGTCACATGAACATAAGCAAATGAGCCAAAAATCTTAAAGTGAGAAACATCCAGTTTCTTACCAGTAAAATCTTCTTCATGTGTACTCATGCCAAGTACTCTATAAGGACAACGGTTTTGCACATAAACTGCAGTTTTTCATGCTTCTACCCACAAGCGCATTGGTAGGCCCTAATCATGCAGCATAGCTCGTGCAGCACCCACGATCATTCTTTTCTTCCTCTCCACGGTCCCATTCTGCTATGGGTTATGATGTGCTATTATTTCTCTTCGAATTCCTTCTTTTCTACAGAATTCTTTCAATTCGTTCAAGATATATTCACCACCATTATCACTCCACAGAGCCTTCACTTGCTTCCCTGACTCTTTCTCCACCAATGCTTTAAACTCACAAAACTTTTAGAATGTTTGATATTTCTTCTGCATGAAGAAGATCCAACATCTACGAGAATATTCATCAACAAAAATAACATAATACTTGTGTTGTTTTGTTGAAGCAACTGAGAATGGCCCACACACATCTGTGTTAACTCTCTCCAGGATCACCGAAGCACAGTTCTCCTTTTCATGAAAGGTGGTCTTCAAAAACTTACCCATAGTACATCCCTTGCACAGATCTATCTACGCAAGTGTACCCTTGGAAATTCCAGTAGAAATCTATTGTAAAATCTTCAAGGCGCCATGGTGAAGATGGCCCAATCGCCTGTGCCATAATTCGCCCTCATCCCAGCTCACCACTTCTTCTTATTTTCCCACCATTGCAGCATAACCATCTACCTCCAGCTTGTAGATATCCTTGACTCGAATCCCTATCCTCTTTCTTCGACCCATTTTTTTATGTTGTAGGAAAGCTTTTCCATCATTGAAAACAACGTCATAACCTCTGTCCTCCAACATCATGACCAAGACCAAGTCTTCTTTAAACCTGGAACATGCATAACATCTTTCAACGGAAATGTTTTACTTGACTCCCTCTCAAAATTAATGGTACCAATGTCAGTTGCACTGTATCATCCATCGTTGTCCATATCTATATGCATTTGGAGATCTTTCTCCTCCAAGTCGCTGAAAATCTCCTTATCTCTCGTCATGTGGAAGGAAGCACCACTATCAAGATACTACACTGATCCCACTATGCTTGAAACCAAGCATGAAATCAAGGAGAAATCAAGTTCAAATTGTGAGGCAAGGGCCTCATCAGCTGCAGCTCCAGCAACTTTCTTGTTCTTCTTTTTTTGTGGGCAGTTAGTGGCAAGATGCCCATGCTCGTGACAATGAAAACACTTCACCTTGGACAAGTCTAGCTTCTTGCCTTTAGCCTCGGATTTTGAATGGTATTTCTTCCCCTTACCTTTCCTTGATTTGGCAGCCAAATCACAATTCTCTTCATCATCATGCTTTGATGAAGAGCCATCCTTGATGTTCTGCCTGAACTCCTCCTGCACTAGATCAGACCACAGTCGTTCCCAATCCGACAGTTTTTTCCCGTCCTTTAACAGAATCTTGATAATTGTGCCAACTCTTCGAAAGACCCAAGAGAGCCAATATCACCAAATAATCATTAGCAACCGTAATTCCCACACTTCCCATTTCATCCCTACATTGGAAAAACTTCGTGAGATACTTTGGAATACTTTCTCCCTTTTCCATTTTTATTTTTCTAAGTTTATCTTTCAGCGCCAACTTCCTATGGTCGTTGCTACTTTGGAAAATATCTTTCAAATCCTTCCACATTGAAAATAGAGTGGCTTTCCCACGAATGCTTTACACAATATGGTCTTTCACACCTTCCAACAGAATCCTTCTCATCTTTGCTACTTTCTTTTGCCAGGCGTTAAGTAATGCAGCATCCATCGAAGTGGTCTTAGGAACATCATTGTCGTTGAATTCCTTCAAGCCATTATCTTAAAGCACTTCCTCCATCCTGTCCTTTCAAGCTATGTAGTTCGAGCTGCCCTTGAGTCCATACTCCAACCACAACCCATTGAAATTCATTTCAATGTTTACTCAACTTTCTCACCAAGAAATTCTTGCAGAAAATTCGAATTGTTCCACCAACAAAACTCAGCACTGCTTCAATATTGCAATCTTCAGTTATTAATATTGCTCCGATACCATGTATAAATTTAAAAAATACTGCGATGTATTTTCAAACTCC
Organism: Pinus albicaulis; assembly: GCA_034641835.2. NCBI lineage: Eukaryota > Viridiplantae > Streptophyta > Pinopsida > Pinales > Pinaceae > Pinus > Pinus albicaulis. Next base: position 51,361,197 of record CM076576.1, on the reverse strand, counting down.
CCTGATCTAACAATTAAATCCACTGTTAAATATAAAATCCTTCTACTCAATTCGTTGCGGAAATTAAATCGCCAATTGCAAACACATAGAGAAAAATAAATTGCACATAACAAGATGTTTTTTTGGGAAATATTAAAGCTAAAAACCCCAAATATCATATATTATGTATATCATGGAATCATGAAACAATCTCATACAAAACTCAGCTCTTAGAGCTCTCAGTACAATCTACAATTGTCTCACACTGTCATACAAAAATTGGTTCACACATGCACCAATTTACTGCCTCCTGACAGCCTACCTCCACTACGCAATCCCTGCTGAAGAAGATCCTTGAATTAATTCGATCTTGCCTTTCCTTAATTGCACAATCCTAATTGGAAACTCAAATGTGTGTGTAGATTCATTGAATGCATCACTATAGTCACAATTGATAGTCAAACACACCCTTTCACCTATCTCTCCACTGGGACTCCACTGGATCTGACATGCAAGTAGTTAAATGTTGTATTTCTTCAGTTGCAAGTAAGACACTGCTTGTGCATTAATTAAATAATTAATTCACTCATCTCTCATTAGTGTAACTTTAGTTACAAATAGCACAACTAATTTTTACTAACTTAACTGGGTTAAACTAAATAACAACCCACATAACTACTCTTCCAACTCTATTACAACTCTTCCACAATCAGTTACAACGAAGTCCATTGTGCATGTCCCATCAACCAACCTTGGAATGCATAATTCCTTCAGCTAACTGGTTTGCCACATCAATTAACTGAAATCAAGTGCTTCAAGAGAATAATTTATTATTTATTGTCTGATTATTATTAAGGGCTAACAATAATCGACATGCATTCTATTTTTAGATTTGCAATATATAAATAGACTTTTCCCATGATCTAAAAATAGAAACTCATCTAAAGATATAATTTTCTCAACCATCTAGAATTAGTCTCTTGCTAATTTTAGAATATGCTCAACATTCTAAAAATAGACATACACCTAAAAATAGCCTGCGGGTCCCACCTAGTGAATGTGCTTAATTTTCACTAGGATCGTCATCTCGTTGAATCTCAACATAAAATTGGATCCTTTCTATGGGAATCTATGTATAATTTGTTTGAAGGCAAGAAACCCCACAAAATCCAGAGAAAGGCAACAACTGATGCCCCAAATTCTTCTGAAGCTACAATTGGAGACGTAGATAATTCTTTTCTTCACTGAATTTCAACACGGCCCAAGATATTACCATATACTGATATGGTAAGATGGATTATCGACAATCTTAACATCAGGGATAAGACTTTCCTTACCAGTAGAGGAACAATGATTGGTTCCTTTAAAGCAAAAGACATGAAGCAAATGTACCATATTCTAGACCCTGATAAGATTTATGATAATGAATTCCTAGCACATTTCGCTAAGGAAAATGAACTTAAATAGACGCCAATAAAGCACTGTAGGAGCAATACTAATAAACATAAGAATGATGAAAAGGGTATGTATTCTATTGAATCTCTTGCAAGTCTCTATTGTTATATTTCTGTTATGATGTCTAGACTTCTTGGTCAGTCAGACTCAACTAGATTTTCTTTAGAATGGGTTCCCCTTATGGAAGCAGCGGTAGATGCTTATGTTATGGATTGGGGTAATATTTTGTCAAATAATATTTCCACCCAAATTTTAGAATATAGAAAGAACCGTTCTATCTCTTCTAAAATATTTCCTCCATTTTATATGAGCAGTTATATTATGGATAATGTATTTTTTACATCATATTTTCCATCCATGGGCTGGAAATGGACTACCCAAGATCCTGCTCCCATTCATGTATTTTATAGTATTCTTTGGGAATCCAAATATGAAAGTCATTTTTACAAAATCTGTCATGGATTTCTTTTACCCCCTTTTCTAGTTGTTTTCAATGAGAAATCCCCTAGACTTTCAAAAGAGGACCAAGCCGACTTTTTTCTATAGGAAAGTGGTTTGGTGAGGATTTAGTCACCTATGTAAGAGTATTTGGGAGCCTAGATCAACCACATGTCCTATGCATGTATGTTCATGAAAAACTTCTCACAAGAGAAGTTGCATATCAAACTGTTGGAAATGGTCTGACCAGATTTTTGAAAGAAGCCAAGAAGGCATTATGGCCTTCCTTTCCAATTAATTGTGGTGTTTATGAGGTAGAAAACTACAAACATGCTATACTGGAGATTAGTCAAATTGAGTGTTTGAAATTATTTACAATTCCAAACAGGCAGTATGATCCACTTAAAGTAGCCAATAATTTAACTACGCAAGTGAAAATCATACACTTTGTGCATGAAGATGATTATTTTGATGACTTATTTGAGTCTGTCGATAGCTATGCTGCAGTTAAAAAGTTGGAAACATTACGCCTTCACCCACAACAACTACTAAAGTTTCATCAATATAGAAATAAGAGACTGGAAACAATTCCACTCAAAATTTTGGATGTTTCTCGAACCATGGCTCAAAAATAAATAGAATCAGCTATTAAGGAAACTAAAGTCCTTAATGCAATAGATCAGGAAAAATTAGTTGAAGTTCAAACTATAGATCTGGATTTCCCTAGTAATCTCAAAGATGTTTGGAAATATTTTTACCTCAAAACCCAAGAAGAACAAAGAGCTATGATTATTTACCAATAGAAAAATGTACAAACTCCTCCTAATACAAGTGAGGACTCGTTTACTGTTGGGCCCTCTGACAAAGTAGTAAGTACAAAGAGAATGGAATACATCCCTACCTTCCCAACCTATGAGATTTTTCTAAATATTCAAAAAATTCCTCCCTTGAACACTTTTTATAGTCCAAAGCACAAGGCAGTTGTTAGTAGGCAAAAGAAAAGAAGAACTAAGCATTCCCAGACTCTCACTCAAGAAGAAATTTCAATGGACATTGTTTGGAAAGACATAGAGTCAGATCCTTCACATGACCTAACTCGCTTATCATATTTTGCAGGAGCTTATGCTTCTGAAACTATTGACAAAGCATCAAAGATTCATCAACTGATGAAACAAAAATATGAAAATAGCATTCGACGTGAAATAGAGTTACAAGATGAAAATAAAATTGTTAGTTAGTAGCTACAAGTACAAATTGCATAGCTTCAAGAGAGCCTGCACCAAATGAAAATTCAGCATCAAAGAGAAATTCATTCTAAAGATACTCTAATTCATAAACTACTGCTCTCCATTGAGAAAATGAAAGATATTCCAGAGATTGATGAGTTCGGGAAAGAATATTTAGAATTAAAGACCTTATTGGCACAGCAACAGGTTATCTTTTATCAGAAATTAACAAGCATCCTTGAATTATGTGAGCAAAGCGAATCACTTATGAATCGCATTGCTGATCTGAGGATTAGTTTCAATGAAAAATGAGAAGGTATGCCAATTTTTTACTTGGTAGGATTCTTTTGATGGCCGAAAGGCCAACCTACCCATAATTAAAGAATCAAATAAAGATATATTGTTCACAGATTGGGATATACAATTAAAGAATTCTGAAAGGGAAATTTGCAGACCTAAATACATTGCCACAAATATTGTGGAAACTATCAACCAGAACCTTGTCACAGCAAATCTCATTGACAGATGTCCTCCAAGTGCATTACCTTTGGTAAAATATTTGATAAGAAAGTGTCAAAAGTAAAAGAGGAGAATATTATGAAGATTGAAAATCTAGACTAGAAAAATGTTGGAGATACCTAGTGAAACCTCAGAGCTAATGGCTCTTGCTTCAATTTCTTACAGATACATCCTCATACATGCTACCTCCATTATATGATGTTGTTTTTACTGGACACCTGCGCATTAGGCCGAGCCAACCTCTCGAGGTTAAGCCTATGCTTAATATTCTTCAACTCAAGGATAAAATGGAAGAAGGGACATGAGGAAAGTCCTCCAACAAATAACCCCTTTAATTTCTATTTATGTTTTAATTTTACTTAATTTAAGGAGAGTTGTTTGAAACCTCCTCAATTTTTATTCTAATGACTATTTTAAGACTTATGAGTTTTATATTTAAACCCCTTCATGTCTTTGATGAAGGGGTCCTAAAATTTTGAAAAGAAGACTTTACTGATGTTGCACTTCTATACTCTTAAATTTTTCTGAATAGAAAAGGTTGGACTGAGAGTTATTTCTCAAATGAGCAGAGTAAATATATATATATATATGGTACTTTTATCTTATATTTTTAATTTAAGTTTCAAATGAGAAATAGATCATCAATTTTATGATGTGTTGTCTTATATATTTGTTTGAAGACATTTTGACATCAATTCACTTTTGAATGTGTTATGTTGTTATCATTTTTGTATATATGTAATACATGCATTTTGTAAAAGTTGTGATCTAAGCTTCATCAAATTTATTTAATTAACTTCTTAATTAAATCAATTATCTTAAATTTTTTTCATATCTCTAAGTGAATGTATGATATTTATTTGCATCCAGTGAATATTATTTTGTAGATCGCACAAAGAAAAGGTTTCATTCAGGGATATATATATATATATATATATATATATATAGATACTGTTTATTGCAAGATTGCCTATTTTTCCATCTATCAGGTCCCACTTAGAGATAAAATCATCCATTCACCCCAAATATATCAAATTTGGAAATTGGTCACACAAATCTAGTCGGAGCCACCATTCCAAATGAAAAAGGGATGGTTTTTAAGTCCCCGACTAGGTGGTTTTCCCCGATGTTGTTGCACTGATTTTCGGGGCCTCAACAGCTCATCAAATTTCCTAGCATTGAAGAAAAGGATTGACCTGACACTTACAGGATATGAAGTGTTGGAATATGTTACTGGTGAAATTACACAACCTATAAAAGAAGAGACTTAAGAACTATAAAATTACAAGAAAGGGGTAGTAAGGGCACAAAGATCATCATTGAATCCATTAAGGATACTCTTGTTCCATTTGTTGCAAATTTGAAAACTTCCAAGGCTACATATGACATACTAATGAATTTGTATTTTGTATGTACATTGGTACAAGATTTTTCTCTGAGGGAAAAGATATGTAGAATGAAGAAATCAAAGGATGAGAACATGGAATACTTTCCAATGAATATATATTAGTTAAGAGATCACTTGAAAGGCCTTGGAGAGACAATTTCTTATTCAAAAATGACCATCTATGTCTAGAATGTGTTTCCACTGGAATGAAGAAGATTTGCAACAAGAATATACTCTAAGAAAGGATAAACTCCTTTTGATGATTTTTTAGCTCAATTCATCTCACTATAAGGAAATACCTTCTAGTGGAGGTTATTGTTGAAGCCCCTATAAAAATAGACTAAAAATTCATTTGTAGTAGTGGTCACTAGCAGAGGTGGGCGGGCAGATGTTTTAGCAGATATTTTTGGATGATGTGTCTACAATATACAAATGCATAGGTACTTTACTATCCATAAAAGCACCAATGCTGCATAGAACATGGTGCACCAAGGAAAAAATATTTTTATAAAATAAAAAAACATGGTGCACTAAATAACACAATGCACTGGTGCTTGAATTATCGATACCACTGGAAAAATTTTAAATTTTAAAAAATTTTAGTGTTATATACACCCATAGCACCAGTTTAGTAAAATTACCTAGTACATACCAAGAGGAAGCAATGTTATATTTTTTAAATTTAAAAAAAATGTGGTACTATTTTCCAATGATGCACTCGTGTGGAAAATGTACTAAAATGCCCCGAGGCATTTTCTAAAGAGCACTGCTAGGTAGGAAGTTTTTAATTGTTTTTAAAAGGGTATTGTTACTTTCAAACAAAGCATTGATGTGATAATTGTATTAGAATTCCCCAATGCATATTAAAAAAATCATTGCTATATATTTTTTAATTAAAAAAAAAACATGGTGCTCCTGGATATCTTTTGCACCAGTGTAGATACAGTAATGCACTGGATGAGGGTTAAATAAAAACAAATCTCCCAACAATAATTTTTCGTTTTTACCATCTATAGTGCAGGAGATATTTGAAGAATTGGTTCAAATCTTTCCTCATGCAAGCACCCTCATGTTGGTGCTTATCTTTCTCACCATCCTTCTATACCGTGCTCACTTCCTCACATTCCAATTTTTTCAAACCTTGGAAAAACTTGTTCTTCTCCATTACATGTCAACAATGTCTCCTTCACGAGAAAATGTATAGGTAATGTCTATGTTTCTCTCTAATTTATTTTTCTAGCATATTATAATTTAAAATTAGCTTAAAATTTCCATTATTTTTGAAAAAAAAAATCCCCGTGCGGTGGACTCGATATGTTCGACTCACACTAATAACAATGCACCATGTAAATTTATAGGGTGCACCTCAATTCGATGTGTGAAAATAACACATCGTTATTGTTGTGGTTCATTACATAAATTAAAACACACTGGGAAAGTTATAAATTGTACGCCAATACGTTATGCTTAGTTTGTTTAAATTTATCAAATGCACCACAAAAATAATATTTAAAAATATAGCTATATTACGGTGCATTCAATAACTTGAACATTATGTAACGGTGTGAAAAGGCTATATGTGCACATCAGTGCATGTGTGATGCACCTTGTTGAAAATTGAAATTTGAGAACCAAGAGTAGTTTGTCATACATATGTGCACACCAATGTCGGTGTCGTTGTGTTTGATAGTGCACCGTATCCGGTATATAACTGTGTTTTGGACGCATCATTTATTTTTTCATTTTTTAAAATGTAGATTATGTTTCAATATTTATAAATACATTTTTCGTTTAATAAAAAAAATTGTGTTTTATGTATGAGGCTTATTTATTTTATATTTCAATCATGTAGCAGAGACATGAGCAAAGGGAGAAGAAACAACAACTAGAGAAAATGGCGGACCCATACAATGTGGTCTGACCATGGGAGGCCAAAGAGAGGGAGAGGAATTTATACCCTTGCCCTATTACTGCAGCGACCCGATAGCTCTTAAAAAATATATGCCTCCCTAATTACTATGAAGAGGCTACATCCGTGAAGGTGCACTATGTCTTATTGGCACATCTGATCCATCGATGGAGTGCCAAGGAGCGGGGTTTCCATGTCGGTCCTGGGGCATGTTATAGGCCCTCTGAGGAGGACATATAATTTATCACTGGCTTGTCCTGGAGAGGGGATTATTTTCTCCAGTTATTGTATGTCCCCCATGGGGTTGCAGATAAGATTCAACTTGCCTACACCCTGAGATATTCCAGGCCTCATGAAGTACATCCATCATATTTTTAGGTGAATGGTGGATAGCTACAATTTTTTTCTTTTGCTGCATAGGAGGTTAGGTGCCTCTTATTATTAGTCATCACCACTGCACACTTTAGCAGTGATGGGCAACGCATTAGTTTCCCTCTTTTGTATTATGTTGATTCCTTTATTTAGGCACCACATTGTATCAAATGGTTTACCATTTTTTTGAGGTAGTTTTGTATGGGTTTAGATAGATTTCATGTGTTGAGACATGGGAGGGTGACCTTCCCTTTTGATTTAGATATTTTTTATTTATTTTTTGAGAGGTTTCGTGAGACAAGGCCTACATTTGAAATTCTCCCTCCTAGATAGATAATTAAGGTTTAGATTCACATGTGGGGGGGAATTATGCCCAAGATGGGCCTACTAGAGTATCCATCCAATATTTCTAACAAGGCACTAGTGCTATTGGCGAGTGAGGATGACCATGTGTTTGTTGTGTTAGCATTTCCTATACGTCAATATTGATTAGAGACAGTGTCCTAACATCCTCTTCACACCGACTAAGCCTCTAGATGATAGAGGTAATATTAATGTTTTATTTAAGTTAATATAGTTTCATTTTATTGTTTTTATTAATTAGAATAAAATTTATTCTAGCACATTCTTTAACTTGTTTTATTAACTTGTTTAATGAAATTGTCTAATTATTGTTGTGTACTATATATTTTGTAGACATCGATACATTTGATGGGGCCCAAATTATCCTCCCACACCATATGGAGGATATGAGGAGATGGGTGAGGCCCAAGAGGGTGAGGCACATCCTTAGGAATCCATGGGAATCTAGGGTCATAGGGCTGGTCTACAATTTCAGATGGGCTACTGCGACAAATTGGCCAAATTTTTGGTTGAGGAGGGAGTCCACCCTACGTGGGCGCGAGATATCAGCACAGATCCTGGTTTCGTGGATCTCTTCAAGGACTATTGATGTAATGATGTCTCTTATGCATCATATCATCAAAGCTAGTAAGATACTAAATGTGGTGAGTATATGAGGGCATGCAATGAAAGATACATCAGATGAGGGTGGTGATCATCATGATTAGGGTGGTGATGATGATCATGATGATGAGAGTGGCGATCATGATCATGAATATGAGGGTGGTGATCATGATGCTTCTCGTAGTACTACCCCATCAGATGATGATCATCAGGGTGTAGGTGATCCTTCTAGTAGTACACCTCCAACTCAAACACCTAATGATGAAGTGCTAGAGCTATAATATGTTCCTAATGTTTCTCTGACAGAGAAGACCAACCACCTCCTCCTCCACCTCAGAGTTGAACAGAGGTTGAGGCAGTAGTTGACCATCCAGAGCCTTTTATTATAGACCAGGCTAGCACTACTATGTCTGTTGTATCAAATATTTGATTGCATTTATTTGACTTGATGTACTATTTGATTTGTTTTTGTTTATGTGTGTGTGTGTGTATATATATATATAGTACATTTTTTTGTTCATGTTTATGTACTTAATTTATATGTTTGTGTTGATGTTAATATTTTTAGGTCATGTTAGATATGTTCATTTAATGTGCTTGCAGATAGATGTGTATGCGATAACAATTATATGACATGATATGTATATTAATTTGACGTTATGTGTGGTGATGATATTAGGTTACAATGTTTTTTTTTTTGTTAGATGTGATAACGATGATGATGCAGTATTATATTATTCTAGATTTGTGTCCTAGCTAATGACGTTTATATGTGCTAGAGTTTTATATAATTAGATTATTGTAGTGAATTCAAGTGTGTATCTTAGATGATGTTTATGTTTGTTAGATGGTTATCATCATGATGCTTATTTTTATGAAATAATATTTATTATAGATTATGTATTGGTGAACTTATATCAAACTTTTATATATGAAAAATTAACTTAATTAGTAATATATTTCAACACTCACAAGGGAAAAAAAATTAAAGGTAAAATAATTCATTTAGTTCTTAATAAGACGAAAATGTGTGACTCATTCAATTTTTAATATAAAATATTAATAATAATAAATTATTCAAAAATACAATTTAACCAATTCAATATTGGTTTATAAAAATCAATATATTTTTAAATTTTAAAAACTTAAGTCATAATTTTTAATAATTAATTTAGATTTAATATAAGTTAAAAAATTATATTTTTGTAGTATTGAGGGGTTTCCGTGGTGCATCATATTAGATATCATTTTTTTGGATTCAACTATGTTAAGTAAGTCATTCATCTATGACCATTTCCATGAGAGGTAGTCATAACTGACTAATTTCTCGTGATTTTTGAATAGTCCACTTAGCACTCATTGCATCGAGTGATGCTCAAAGGGGTGAAGAAGTGGGATTGAAACTAGTGAAATGAATCACATAGCATCAATAATCACTTCTGGGGCCTGCACCCAATAACTAGGACATCCCAAGAGGTCACCCATCCCAAATTGCCTCTGGATCAAGCGCGCTTAATTGTGGAGTTTTTCCCACAATCAAGCCCACTTAGCTTGCTACCCCATTTGCAAAACCTTAGCAAGTATTTTTCCTCATGAACGATTCAAGGAGAGTTCCCTTCACTCTTTGAATTTAAGTATTGAGGGGTTTCCGCAGTGCATTATATTAGATAACATTTTTTTGGGATCAACTTCGTTAAGTAAGTCATTTATCTATGACCATTTCCATGCGAGGTAGTCGTAAATGACTAATTTCTTATGAGTTTTGAATATTCCAATTAGCACTCATTGCATTGGGTGATGCTCATAGGGGTGAATAATTGGGATTGAAACTAGTGAAATTAATCACATAGTGGCAATCATCACTTCTGAGGCTTGCACCCAGTAACTAGGACTTCCTAGGAAGTCACCCATCCTAGATTACCTCTGGCTCAAGTGCGCTTAACTGTGGAGTTTTTCCCACAATAAATCCCAAGCCATGGAAGCCCCGGAAGTGATGGTTGATGCTATGTGTTTCATTTCGCTAGTTTCAATCCCACTTCTTCACCCCTGTGATCATCACCCGATGCAATGAGTGTTAAGTGGACTATTCAAAAAACATGAGAAATTAATCAATTACGACTACCTCTCATGGAAATGGTCATAGATGAATGACTTACTTAATTCAGTTGAATCCCAAAAAATGATATCTAATTATATTTTTGTAAAATTTAATTTATTACTAAAGTTACGAGATTTTCAAGCAATTTAAATTTAATATTTATAGAAACTATTACCAATTTAAATTAGAAATTTCTCTCCCTAAAGATGAGGATCAAGAAATGTAAAATAAGGTTTGTGAAGTTACTTGTAGTTGGGGATTTTCTCTATTGGAAGGTCTCCCTTAAAGTGGCAAGTGAACACTTTTTTGGTAATAAAGATATAACATTTTGGTGTTATTTTGGTTCTTTATTTGTTATTGTACTAGTTTAAATTTAACTCTTTTTAATAGTAAATATGATTTAAATAATACAAAAATGATACTATATTATATTTAAACTTTTGACAAATAATATATCTTATTATTTTTTATTGAACAACTCAAAAAATATTATTTTTTCCACATACTTATCATGAGATAGTCACTAAAATTCATGTTTTCACATTTCTCCTAGCTAACATTACGCCATGTTCACAATGATAAAGACATGTATACTTTAAATAATTTACTTATAAATACATAAAAATAGATATTTATTTTACATAATCTAAATAGGAAAGAAAAATGCATCACCAAGTCTATTTGAAAGTCAAACAAATTCCTCTTAATCACCATCACATTATTTATAATTTAATTCTTAGCCATAAAATATTTATTAATTCAACCTTTATTTATAATTACCATTGAAAAGAAAACACAAAATTGTTTTGTTATCCATGAATAAAAAATTAAACCCTCTCATGCATCCATGTAAATCCCATTTGTTTCTCTTATGGTCCATAAAAAGATGCAATCAACATTTTATACATGCTAAGACCTCCTTTTAGTTTACATAATGTTGCAAGAACTGTAATTTAAATATAGTAAAAATGAAATTATCTCTCATGTCAAGAATTTAATCTTACATATTAATACACATTTTTTTTCCTCATAGAGTTATCACTACATGATGATTTATATTGATTTTGATCTAAACAAGAAGAAAAAACATGTGAACTCATTAATAAACCAATATGTATCTAAATCGATACTAAATATTCAATTTTTTTTCTAAATTCACTATTTTCTTCTCATTTTCCTATTTGAGAAGGATTGTGACCTTGAATCCTTATTATCATGGATATTGTACACAATTTGAAATGCTTATTTTTAAGTGTAACAAAAAATTTCACTCGAAAAAAACTTTTGTGAATCTTACCAAATATATTATAAAATGTAAAAAATAAAAATAAAAACACAATATAAATAGGGAAATAAAGAAAATAAAAACATACAACAATGCTATAAATGATGAAATAAAACAAGTACATATCACTCTCCATTGTCATCACCCTGATTGTATTCCTTGCCTAGAATTATAGCATTGTTGTTCTCAAAAATATATTTTGATCTAGGGTCGTGTCTTAATACAAACCACCAATCCCTATCCAACACATCTAGGTAAACAAACACCTAGTTTCAATGTTTTGTGAAAAAATAAGGCTCTCTATCTTCATGCCACATCTTTCTAGAATTGATAGATATCATCTCACTATAGCGATCTTCCTTTAAATTATTACCGTCAAAGGTGTCCCGCCACTTGTACCTAAAAATAATACATTGGAACACAGAGAATTCCACTTGAATGATTTCTTGTATCTTTCCAACATAATCTAACATCCCTTGCATTAGGTTTTGGTCATGGTAACTAGCACGACTAGATTGGTCGAACTCAACTTCCAATCCACAGTCTTGTGGCATGCATCCATCATTGGAATCCTACATGCGAAAATGATGTCCATATTCTTATATAGATAGGAATAAATTCACCTGTAAAAAAGTGAAAAAATAACATTGTCATGTGTTTAATAACCTGAACATAATTAAAGATAATATATATATATATATATATATATATATATATATATATATATATATATATATATATATATATATATATATATATATATATATATATATATATATATATATATATATATATATATATATATATATATATATATATATACAAGGAAATTCAAAGGTGCAGTATAAAGTTAAAAATTTACATAAAGAGATAATAATTGCTAAGTTGCTACACCAAATCTGTATGTTTAGTGCTTCCTCTTCAGCATGCCAGTAACGACCATATGCACCATATTTCTCTCTGACTTGATCAACAACCCAACCATTAGGGCATGTAATTGGCATATTTTATTTTAAATTATCATAATAAGGAATGCTTATACCATTCAACCGTTTGAATTCTTTCATGTCACTGTCCCATTTCCTCTTCTTCTGTTCATACAATGTGACCCACGGTTGTGTCACTTCCATTTTGAAAATAATGAATTTGTTGATGGCTTTAATTTCTCAATTCATTGATGAAATCAAAGCAATATATATATATATGAGATCAAAATATGCATTAACATGAATTTCAATGTCAATAGTTACCATGTAGTAATTTGACAAATGATAATCCTTTGCTTACTCTTTATAATGAGACTCTTTCCATTCATTTCGAGAAGCTCCCCTTCTCTTTTGTCTCCATCCCTTTCATCGTCCCAATTTGTCGCATCTGGTTAGTTGTCGATCAAACTAATGTAATCATTAGCATAATAGGAAGACTCATACGATCTATACCCCTCTACCATTGACCCCTCATTTTTTTCCTTTTTTCAAACAAAAACTTTCAATTTCTTCATGTACCTTTCTAATAAGGACATCCAATGACAAAAAACCACCCGAGCTAATTCAACCTCATCTACTAGGTGAATTAGAATATGTGTGACAATATTTCTCAAAATACAAGGGACTTGATCGATCATGGATGTGAATTACCTCAATATTTCTGAGAAACATGCATTCATCATGCCAAACTTTTCTTTCAAGTTGTAAAAAAACATTTTTGTCCCCAGCTAAGTATACTTTGAATTTCCGCCAAGTCCAAAGAGAGGTGTGGTGGAACCAGATTTCAGGATTTCGAATAAGGTTTCAATGATATGAGCATCATCCCCTAACTCATCATTCTAGAATAATCGAACAACATTGTTTCCATGGTAGTCGTATCCCATAAGTAATCATCCAATACCAACCTCTATTTGATTTCATCCATTACCAACTTTTGATGAAGAAATACTATTTTTTTAGTGATTCTTAATTGGTGAATCTAGAGGTAGTGGGAATTACATAGGTGGTTAATTCAACCATTATTTGTATGCTTCCTCTCTTATTATTTATCTTAATGCAACCTTCTCTCAAGTTGACATTGTAGTGGGGTGCATCGGAGGATGGTAGGTGGGTCATTCATCATCACTAGAATCCTAATTTCAAAAAAAATTGAACATCATTAGTACAATGTCAATGATATTAGTAAGCACTTCAATGTATTTGGTTTGTTCAAATTACATTATACCAAACAATTATTACCATCGTTGATCTAATATTTTGGATGGAAGATGTCATGTTCCAATTGGCGGGGTGAAGAGGTTGTCCATTTTCATCTTCCTTCTTCTTGTGATATGTTGCTCCTGATAAGAGATTCCAACATTTTTTAAATAGAGGAATATTTTATGCATATGAACACGTTTTCGATTCAGGATCCTGCAAATTTGAATACAATTTTATTCAAAATCATATGGATTAAAAAACTAATAATTAGATAATCAAAATATAAATAAAATATGAACTTATTGGAGATGGAAAGGGAGAACTTCATGAAGGACTTTGACCAGCAATATGGAACGAACTGGAATTTGAAGAATTGGCCATTTGATATTATGGAGATTTTATCTCTACATTTTTGAAAAATCAGAAATAAAACTTTGTGTTTATACCTAAAATTAATCTCGAGAACCAAATAACCACAATCTAAATTTCAATATAGTTTTCAAACCATTTTATAAGAATAAGGAAAATTTAAGCAGAAAATGTATACTATGAACTATTGTAATTAATTTGGATGTGTCCTAAAGGATGATTTGAGATTAATATGTCACTTTATGTGAAAATAAAATTTCAAATAGATTTTAAACCTGACTAGCATGATTATAAGAATAAAGAACACCAATGTGTTTAAATAATACTAGCGCCGAGGTGTCCAAAAAATACCCGCACTGTTTCAAGAAATCTGAAAAATTAAAATTAAAATTTTAAAAAAATAATTAAAAATAAAAAAACAAAATAAAATAAAATATGTTATCATATCGGTGCTCTTGTACAAAAATGCACTGATGTGTTTCAAACAAAAAAACAATGGTATGCCAATGTTTCCAAATTTTAAAAAATAAAGGTGAATTCAACCATCTTGTAGCTCTTATAACAATTACAACATTGATCCTTTAAATACAAGTTGAAAATAATTAATATTATTTTATATTAATGGAGAAATGGTTACACAAGTTGTAACGTATCTCCTTAGTTTAGGATTAGTTCCTACAATTTAGGAGTTTGGTTGCAACTTCCTGATTCTTAGTGATGTACTTAATGATGTAATTTCTCATTCATGCATGTAGAGTAAACTCAGAGTGTTCTCTCTGTTTGAGTGCAGTCTCCAGGTGCAGTACTCACCTGTGAGCTGCAACTGCTTCTTTTCAATTCAGTCTGATTTTTTATCTTGGTATCAGAGCACAGAGTAGGGAGAGCCTTTTTTTTTTTTTTAGCATCATTGATTACAGAACTATAGTGGTGGAGGTGTATACAGAAGCTTTCATAGAATCAGGTGGACTGCAGTAACACCTGAAGCATAGGTCTCAGATGACTTATCATATCTGAGTGGGAGAAAGGGTTGGCACGGTTTTGTCGCGAACAGTCATGCCATTGGCGCGAGTTTGAGGGAAATACCCGTGCCAGTTCGCCAAAATATGCTATTGGCGTGGAGATACATGCCATAACTGCGCCAATTTTGGGAGACGCGTGCATTTTGATTTGGGCGTGGATTTTTCGCCTTCGAGAAGCGCCAACCTCTTTATCTTTGGGAAGGTCTGCAATTTTTTGCAGATCGGCCCTGCCCAGTGGTGGCGCATTGAATTTCTGATTTGCTCGGTGGTAGTAGATTGGACTTGCCCGGTGGTGGCGCATTGAAGTTCATATTTTATCGGTGGTATTAGATCGGACTTGCCCGGTGGTGGCGCATTGAAGTTCCAGATTTGCTCAGTGGCAGCAGATCGGACTTGCCCGGTGGTGGCGTATTGAAGTTCCTAATTTGCTCGGTGGTAGCAGATCGGACTTGCCCGGTGGTGACGCATTGAAATTCCTGATTCACCCAGAGGAGGCAGATCGAATTTCCCGGTGGTGGCATATTGGATTTGCTTGGTGATAGCAGATCAGACTTGCCCGTTGGTGGCACATTGAAGGTACGAATTTTTTTTTCAGAAAAACAGTGGTTAGGATCTGGTATGTGTTGATTTTTTTTTAGTGTGTCCTGCAATTTTTCAGTTGGGTAAAATTATTCATCAGAGGATTAGAAATTTTATCAGTCCAATATGAATAACAGTATAGAATCGTATCTCCACGATTCTGGCAAACTCGATGGATCTAATTTCACCAACTGGAAATTCAAGATACAAACATTACTTGAAAGCACATATGCGTGGTCGATTGTTATAGGAAATGAGCCGAGACCAGGAACAGCTGCACAAGAACAAGACTAGGATAAAATGGAGACCAAAGCAAAGGTCATACTGAAGATGTCCGTCAAGGACAATATTATCCCACATATTAGAGACTGCACATCGTCCACTGACATTTGGACGACGGTCAAGAACCTATACGAGACGCATAATACAAACTGTGTCTTGTCACTCAAAGGCAAGATGTTTGCGATGAAGATGGAGGAGAATGAGTCCGCTGCTGGATTCATTGCCAAAGTCAAAGACCTGAAGGACAGATTGGGAGATATCGGAGAGAAAGTTTCCGATTCAGATCTGGTCACGATCACGTTGAATGGAATGATAGATTAATATCAGATGTTCATCACAGGATTTGCAGCAAGGGAGAAATCCCCTGCATTTGAAGAGCTGACAGAAATTCTACTAGAAGAAGAAGAGTGATGACAAAATCTGAAATCACAGAGCAATGATCTTGCTCTGATGGCGAAAAGGCGACAGTATAGAGGGAAGCAGCCACAATAGCAACAACAACCACAGTAGCAGCAACAGCAGAAAGGAGCCAACACATTTCAAAAGAGACCATTTAAATGTATGTCTGCTAATAATTTTCCCAGCAAGAAATGTTTTTACTATGGAAAACATGGTCATCAGATTAAAGAATGTTATAAGAGGCAGGCAGACGAAGCAAGAAATCAACAGAGAAAGCACAAAGGTTACTTTGTTGAGGAAGATGAGGACCATAGCCACGAACTGCGACTATTTACAGTCGATTGTGCCCTTTCAGCTTCAAAGGGAGATGAAGACGACATATGGTATGTCGATTCTGGTGCATCCTCACATATGACAGGTAAGAAGGAATGGTTTGAATTTCTTGAAGAAACTTCATGTGGATCAAAAATTTATTTAGGAGATGATAGCAGATATGAGATCAAAGGATATGGTGACATTCCGGTAAAGTTACCTAGCGGCGACATTAGACGCCTTAAAAATGTATTGTATGTGCCCAGAATTAAGAAAAATTTGATCTCTATCTCAATGATAACTGATCAGGACATGCAAGTTCAATTATTTAAGACAAACTGTGTCATAAAGGATAGCCAGATGGAAACATTTGCAACAGGAGTGCGTGTGGGGAGCCTGTACAGACTAGATGTGAAAAGTATGCCACAGCGAGCCATGGTCGCAACTGGATCGACAACTGAAAATCTCTGGAACCAGAGATTCGACCATCTTAATCTGCAAGACCTCATCCTACTTCAGAGAAAAGGTATGGTCGATGGACTCCCTGTTTTCCATAATGTTCATTTGGATTGTGATGGATGTGCATTAGGGAAAATGCATAGAGAAGATTTCCCTCTGCATGTTAATAGAAAGGAAAGAGATATTTTAGAACTAGTGCATACAGACATATGCGGACCTATGCAGACTAGGTCACTAGGTGGTGCATATTACTTTCTTTTATTTACAGATGATTGCACTAGATTCTCTTGGATATACTTTCTGAGTAAAAAGAGTCAGACCTTTCAGTATTTTAAAGAGTTTAAATTCATGGTAGAAAACCAGACGGGAAAAAGCATAAAAATTCTCCGCTCAGATCAAGGGGGAGAATACAGGTTGGGAGAGTTCATGAATTTCTGCAAGCATCATGGGATTGTGCAATAGTTTACAGTGCCCCACACTCCACAGCAGAATGGAGTGGCAGAACAAAAGAACAGAAATCTTGTGGAGTGCGCAAGGAGCATGCTTCAAGGTAAGGGTCTATCAAATAGTTTTTGGGCAGAAGCTATTAACACTGCTGTCTACTTAAAGAATAGGAGTCCTACTAAATGTCTAGGCTTCAAAACCCCTTTTGAAGCATTATTTGGATTCAAACCAGCAGTGAGTCATTTAAGAATATTTGGGTCAAAAGCTTATGCTCATATACCTAAGGCAGACAGGAAGAAGTTAGATCCTAAAGCCCTGAAATGTATATTTGTTGGATATGGAACTGAGTTCAAAACATATAAGTTATTTAATCCTGTGACTCATAAAGTTTTTGCAAGCAGAGATGTCATATTTCATGAATAGTTTGAAGAAGGAAAGGATGACTGTAACAATGATTGGCACATTCCATTTCTAATGGAAGAAAACAGTGAGGATGATGAAGATCGGGAGCAGGATCAGAAACAAGAAGAAGTAACAGGTAATGTAATCAATGATGCAAGCCCGGAGAAGGCTGAAACAGACAGATTTGAGGTAAGTCCCCTACCAAGGAGATCAAGTAGGAAGACTCGATTACCATCTAGATTGAAAGACTATGCATTAATGACAAACATTTTAAACATTGTAGAACCTGCAAATTATGAAGAAGAAAGTAAATCTGATGCATGGAGGGCTGCAATGCATGAGGAAATTGAATCAATTAATAGAAACCATACTTGGGATTTGGTTGAATTGCCTGAAGGTAAAACCCCCATAGGATGCAAATGGTTGTATAAACCTAAAATAAATGCAGATGGGAGTGTAGAAAAACTTAAAGCTAGACTGGTAGCAAAGGGTTACTCATGGCAAGAGGGAATAGATTTTGATGACACCTTTGCTCCTGTAGCCAAATGAAACACGATTAGAATGCTAATTTCCTTAGCAACAAAACATAAATGGGAGGTACACCAGCTAGATGTTAAGTCTGCATTTCTGAATGGTGACTTGAAAGAAGAAATTTATTTAGTTCAGCCTGAGGTTTTGTGAAAAAGGGGCAGGAACATCTTGTTTGTAAATTGAAAAAGGCACTTTATGGTTTAAAACAAGCACCCAGGTCGTGGTATGAGAAGATTGATTCATTTTTTGTACAGAATGGATTTCATAGGAGCTTGAATGATCCAAATCTGTATACCAAGTTTAATAAACAGAGGCAAATTATTTTGATTTCTTTGTATGTAGATGATATGATCATAACAGGGAATGCTAACAATCTGATCAAAGAAATCAAACGGCAGATGTCGCAAGTGTTTGAGATGAAAGATCTTGGAAATCTCCATTATTGCTTGGGATTGGAAGTATGGAGAGATTCTGGACAGACTTTTCTTACTCAAGGAAATTATGCCAGAAGCTTGCTGGAAAGTTTCAGAATGGAGCAGTGTAGATCAGCAGCAACACCATTGCAGCAGAACTTAAAGTTGAGCAGTGATGATGGTACTAAAGAGGTGGATGCCACTATGTACAGACAGCTAGTTGGGACTTTGATATATCTTACTACAAATAGACCATATTTGGCATACTCTGTTAGTATGTTGAGCCATTTTATGTCAAAACCACTCGAAAGT
The DNA here is from genome assembly GCA_034641835.2 of Pinus albicaulis. Classification (NCBI taxonomy): domain Eukaryota; kingdom Viridiplantae; phylum Streptophyta; class Pinopsida; order Pinales; family Pinaceae; genus Pinus; species Pinus albicaulis. The sequence continues at coordinate 51,341,856 of CM076576.1, read as the reverse complement.
CACTGGGTCATAGCAAAAAGTGTGTTGAGGTATCTTAGTGGTACTAGTAATTATGGTATTTTGTACACTGACACATCTAATGTTACTCTAGCAGGTTTTTTAGATTCAGATTGGGTAGGTAACTTGGATGATCGAAGGTCTATCACAGGTTACGCATTCAGCATTGGATCCGGGATCATAGCATGGAGCAGCAAAAAGCAAAGCATTGTAGCTTTATCGTCATGTGAAGCTGAGTACCAAGCATTGTGTGCAACCACATGTGAAGCTATCTGGTTGAGAAGACTTCTCAACGATGCAAGAGAAGAACAGAAAGAATCAACTATTATCAAAACTGACAACCAGAGTACCATCAAGCTTTCATAAAATCCAGTTTTTCATAAAAATACCAAGCACATCGATACTCAGTTCCATTTTGTTCGAGAGAAACTACAGTCAAAGGAGATATTTGTTGAATATTGTAAAACTTGTGACAATATGGCTGATATTTTTACTAAGCCTCTTGGGCGTGTAAAGTTTGAACTGTTTAGAAGGATGCTAGGAGTTCAGTATAATCCTTTCTCCATTAAGGGGGGGAGTTGAAAATAATTAATATTATTTTATATTGATGGAGAAATGGTTACACAAGTTGTAACGTATCTCCTTAGTTTAGGATTAGTTCCTACAATTTAGGAGTTTGGTTGCAACTTCCTGATTCTTAGTGATGTACTTAATGATGTAATTTCTCATTCATGCATGTAGAGTAAACTCAGAGTGTTCTCTCTATTTGAGTACAGTCTCCAGGTGCAGTACTCACCTGTGAGCTGCAACTCCTTCTTTTCAATTCAGTCTGATTTTTTATCTATACAAACAACGACGTTGTGTTAAAAACACTAATCACACCATTTCAAGATTTCAAAAATAAAAATAAATAAATAAATCAATTGTATCATGTCGATGTGTTGAACAATTTTGGCACCCCGAAAATTTCGGTGTAATTTACTATCGAGCACATCAATGTTAGGATACAATTAAAAAAAAAAACGAGCGGAAATCGATTTTTAGAAATCTAATTTCATAAAGTCTTTTAAATAGTAAAATTTATCACTGTTTAATTATTTTTCCCAAAGGGAGTGGTTTTCAAGAGAGACATACCAAGAGAATTGTGCAACAATATAATACTTTGGAGCAACACAACTATTCAAAAGATTAGAAGCTGAAAGTTATGGTGATTCATTAAAACCCCTGCATAGTAAAAATTTTGAATTTTATTGTTTATTTTACTAATAAAAAAGAATAGAATTTTTATTAGGGTTTAATTAAAAGAGATATCATTTACAAAAGATACATATTGGGAGCATTGTAGAGCAGAAAAATATTTTGGAACTGCATAAAGATCAGAATTTGAAAGGTATGGTGATTCACTCAAAATGTTGGATAGAAAAAATTTTAAATTTTTACTATTAATTTTTTTTACAATTTTTTTAAAGTTATTTATAATTTAAACAATATATGCATGTGTGTGTGTGTGTTATATTGATTTTTCTAGTAAAAATTTTTACAATCATTGTTCCTATTTAAATTTAATTAAAATTCAAAAAAAACAATACTTACTTTAAACCCTTGCTTCTTCCTGCAAAATTTCACCTTAGAGTTTAAAACTTCCTCTACCACTTTACAATTAGGGTTTTTAATTTTATGAATTTTATATTTAATGGGTTTGTGTACTTACTATATATAGGGTGTTTGACATATAAAGTAAGGGAATCACTTATTGAATTAGATCCAAACCCTATCAGCCCTTTTCTTTAAAAAAGAATATATGTTCTGCGATGCGCCCTGTGTAATATAATGCACCAGTGCACCCTGTGTAATACAACGCTCTAGTATATTATAACATTTTTTGTTCTATCAAATCTATTCATCGTTGCTCCCGATGTAATATAATGCACCGAAGCGCCTCTTCCAAATATCACAGTTAAATCCATGTGGTGCACTTAGAATTGTAAATTGCACTGACATAATTCAAATTATTTTAAACAATAATTTTCCCTTACGATGTTAAACAATTAAGCATCTGGTGCATTTAATGGGATAAATGCATCGATGTGTTTATTCAGATAAACGCACCGTAAAAACATCGGTTGTCAGAGCTCTTTTTGGTTTAAAATTATTTGATTTATTTATAAAATATATTTAATGGATTATGTATCGAATGGTACAAGATGTATATTGATGGAAAATTTCTCAGAATGTGTCAAGTAACAAAAATATTGATCGACACAATGATAGCACATAGAAAAAAGTAGAGAAGGCAAGTTCTTTGTAAATTCTTTACAAAATTAATATGTTTGAACTATATGTAAGTTTAAATAATATGTATTGGTTAGTGTGTGTAATGAAAATCTAAAAAATGAATAAGGTCAATAAGATCATTTCTAATATAAGTGAAAAAGAGTGTAAAAGCCTAGTAAAAAATTTCCAGAAGGATGAATCAGGTGAGTGAAAAAATATTATTAAATATGATTTTTTTTTCATTAATAATATTAGATAACATCTTTCAAACAATCTATTAATTCATATATGTTTAATGGTCTATAAAGTGAAACAGTGAAGGAAAATATCAATGTCGTTCTAAGAAATGATAAATTATAGAGCATGTAAATGATGATGAATTAGTCCTTAGCTGATTTTCACTGGCGTTGGAGGTTAATGAAAGGGGGATTTTTTTTACAAAACTATGAGGGATCTGGTGGAATGAACGTATAGACATACTTTCCACTTACAATAAAAAAATCAATCCAATTGTTCTAAGAACCAAATTATATCTAAACTACAGGAAGTGTTTCAGAGCAATGGTCAATGAGACATGTGAGACTTGCAATCGAAAAAACATACAACAACAAAAAATAATCATTCAAAAGGTAATATTCTTAATTAAAATGTTTTTCTAGAATTATATGTATATATTACTACAAACCATTCATTTAATAATATCAATTTGGTTATATTTAGTTTTCATATATCAATATAAAATTAGTTTATTACTTTTTTGAGGAAGATCCCAAATCGCAAATGATCAACGAGTTAATATGGGAAACAAGCCACTAGGAATGTTAAAAAAATGTGTACAAGGAGATGGTCAAATAAATGGACATATTTTCATCACAATAGGAGCCATCTCAACAAAAACGTGCTCCAAATAATTTAGCATTAAATATTAATTTTTAATTATTTTCTTGCAAAAAAAAAGAAAACAAAATAGAACGCATTCAACACATAAAACAAGATGATAAGGAAGAAAAAGTTCGATTTAAAAGTTTGTGAGTAATTGTTAATATTTCCTTATAAAAACTCGAGATTTCATTTTTGTATATTTTGACTTGTTTTACAACAAACATCCTTGAATTTCCTCAAATAGATGCTTAGATACAAAGAAGAGCCATCAGAATAATTGAATTACATTGGGTTAAATATTGGTTGTGAGTATATGTTTGCTTATCAAAAATTAATTGTAGAACTTGTAAGTATATACATTGTTTTACTTATCTGAGTTTACAATTAATAGAAAAAAAAAAAAACCTTTGTTATCACTGGAAAATCTTATAAGCAAAAGAAATTAGGAAATGTCAAGCAAAAGGTACAAATAAGGATTTATAGGGAATATTGACATTACATAATTTGAAAAATTTAACTTTCCTAAGGTCAAGCAGGAAAATTTATCAAATAGCACATAGAAATCACTGACCCTAAGTGATCCACACAGCCTTTTCTTCGATAGTAGAGAAGATCTTCGCAGCTATCCCTCAAATAGTTGTGCGATCCTGGGTATGATGGAAGGTCACCATCCGGAACCACTTGGCACAATTGAAGAAGAAGATTCCCCACTCAAGCCAGCCAAGTATAGCCACCTTCGATACACCTTGAGGCCTCAAGTGTAGCACACAATGGAATCCACATTGTACCAAGAGAGGGAGGGAAATTTGAAATTTTCCTATAAAATACCACCATGGGAAGAGGAATGGAGAACACATTGTTATGCTGGCCAAAATTCTTGAGAGAAAACCATCATTGTGTTGTCCAAACATCAAGGAGTGGAAGGATTCATCTGTTGGCCATCTAACACCTCAATCCAAGAGAATAAGTTCATCAAGTGTCTGTTATTCTACCATCCGTCGAGGAGAGAGAGAGGCTTACAAGAAGATTAAATGGAAGAGACCCCCTTGCCTTGAATATTAGAGCTCCATAGCCCTAATGATTCATTGCAAGTGATTTAGCATCCTATTCTCTTATACCATCAGCAACTAATAAAAGGGAAAGAGTTCTCTGTTTGGATTATTAGTGTGTTTGACTTGATTGAGCTTGTTATTGTATATGTGTATTTTTTTTGTTTCTCCTCTAGTGTAGCATGTTATATTATTTACATAGTTTAATACATGTTATGTTGTTCCACTAACAATCTAACAAATCAATTGACATGTTATTTCCTTGTAGGAAAGTGGCCTCCCCTACCAAGCATAGTGCATTTCGTTCGCCCATGCGTCGAATGCACTACAACAGAAATGGAGACTCCACTTCTTTCTTCTTTTTAAGCTAGTGGTTGTTGTTTGGAGGTCCTCTCTCCTGCCCAGACTTGCTGCAAGACCACTCCTTCTTCCCCTCAGCACTTTTCATTCACCCTCAGTGAGATATTTGGCTCAGAGGAGGCAAAATTTTTGGACACCGAAAATCTGTGCGCGTTCACTTTTCTAGCAATTGTAAAGTGATTGGAAACCCATAATAAATTTCCCATCATTGTGTTCTATTGTTTCATGACTAGTTAGGATACTTTTTGCTGAAGTTTAGCTTAGCAATTGGATTGTTTTAATTTTATTTTGTTATCATCGCAAATCACACATAGTTTAAGTAGGGGTGAGTAAGTGGCTTTCCATCCACAAATGTTATCTGAATAAACTATTTGCTGAAAACACACACCAAACATATAGGATAATTATCAGAAAGTAAGTGGCCCATACATCCACACATCTTTAACTAAGTTTTTGTTTTTTTTTTTCAAATTTTTTGGATTAGTTTAGTTCAAATTTTTTCATTTGGATTCAAAACAAGGACCAAAATATCGAAAAGAAGGCAAGTAATCTTTGCCACCCTTTGTTGGCTCGAGGGGTCCTAACCCAGGTTCGAAGTACAAGGTTTGCCAATAAACCCCTATACTACTGGCCCTTTCAGCAGTGACCTGCTTTCGTAGGTCAAAGTCTCACCCGAAGTAGTATGGGTGGGTGCTGGAACCAAGTTTCCGCACCCTGAGAAAGGATAGGTAAGGCAAGCAGAGTTGCGCTAAGCCCTATAGTTCCCATATTACTTCGCTCTGTGTAGGGTTAATTAGGTCTCTATTTTCATCCACGTGCGTTAGATCTATAATTATATGCCTTTATGATAGCAACACACCATTACATAAACAAAACAGAATAAAACAGAACCAATCCAGAGAACGAAACACACTTACACAGATATTCGCAGCTTAAATACAGAAAATACACAGTGCAGCAATTACCAATGATTCGCACAAAAGTACTCACAGATTTAGTTCTCTATCAAAATTTCTTTTTTCATTCATTCATCAATCCTTCCTTACAATTCCCTTCCTAACCTGCGCACACAGCAGAAAGGTCCACATACAGCTGGACTTGGATCTCAGCGCACATAGCCAGCAGGAGTCCTTTCCCCAAAACCCAAAAAGATCTCTTAAACCACAATTTGCATCAATATCTCATCATTTCCTATCTTCTACAATACAAAATGTCCCTCTATATATAGCACACTAGCCTATACTTTCCTATGGTTCGTAAACCGTGGTTTTCGGACCTCTATTTTACCCTTTTACCCATTACAGCATTTTCGAGGCTTTGACCCACCCCAAAACCCCTCCGCTAGATTAAATCTAATCAAAAGTATCCAAAATGGACCAGTTTCGCAGCTTGTAGGAGACCCTGTTCCAACAGTCCCCCAACACAATCTTGTGACTCGTCCCGAGTCACTGTGGTGGTGCAGCTTCCATTTGCGCATGCAAGGTAACAATAATGCGGGCAAGCAGAGGAAGCACTTCCTCACTCTGGGCAGTAGCTCACTGTGCAATGTTGACAAGTGTCAGGGAGGCAGGACCGTTTGGAGCTGCGGTAACCCGTTCTAGTAGCCGGTGGAGGTGTGCAATGGTGGACTGAGCATCTTGGGCGAGCTGGAGTGCAGTGTCGGCCTATGGTTTCAACCATTTTTGGATGACATGCTTGGTGCGGTGAAGGTTCTCAATCGTGTCCATGACGGCTAGACACTGTGTGGAGACGTCAAAAGGTGAGGAAGTTCTGACCTGATCCAGAGTAGCTTCTGCCTGCTGTAATTCCCTCTGGATGTGTTGAAGCATAGAGTGGTGACGGAATGTTGTCCATAGTTGTGTAGCTGTTTCGACCAACTACGCGCCCTGCGTAAGCTGCTCCTGAATAATATGTGCTGAGTCTATGATCAATGCAATCCGCTGGGCCCGTACTACCGGAGATATGTCATACTGCTGTCGCGTAGTCTGGACATGGTGGCAAACCTCTTGCAACACTCTGGTGTGTAGTCCTTGTAGCGCTGTGCGCGATAGCTGCGCCAAATCTATTTGGATGTCCCCAGTAGTTGGATCATGATTGTGAGCTAGGGCAAGGCGAGGGAATGAACAAACATTTCTTCTACTAGGTAGTACTCTGGAGTTGCGGAGAAATCGCAATATGTCCCTATATCTCATTGTTCCATCTTGGCGCAGAACCATTTGTGGCCTGAATATGATATTGTGGGTGAGGGGCCGCAATACTAACGTATCCCCCTCTGCTATATCATCTGAGGCCATTCGACTGGGTCCCGCGGTCGTCCCTGGGGTGTGAAGGTTGGCTATTCCTATTGCGTAGCAACAGTGCCTCTTTGTGCATGGGTCGCAAGCAATTCTTTCCGCAGGAGGCCGGCACTCAATCATCTGAGCACACTCATCATTCCCAGGCCCTCTCAAGATAATTTATGCGGGCGCTACACAGCCCAGGGACGAATCATTCAGCGGGTTAGGGTCCGTCATAGCAACAAGAGAACGAGCATTCCAGAGAATGTCAATGATCACAGAAAACCAGTAGGCCGATAATAGGAGCATATTGCAGAACCAATAAATAGCCTGGTGTGAAGTTATTTTTCCAACCGCACACCGTCCGAAACTATTTAATAGCGAAGTAGCCCGTACGGGAAACTTACCATTGGCAATTCATATTAAACTTTCCATAAATGGTTGCATTGATGGTCTGCCGCCTCTTTTGCGTAACTGTAAGGTTACTTTATTATCAAAGTGGGGTGTACTGATGGTCGTTATTCATACCTGAAGGACTCTTCCATGGAATGTCAGACCTCGGATGACACCTATGTGCCATTCGCATATTCTAAATTAAGGTCAATGTTAGGTGTTTCATGACGTGGTTCAGGTACCAGATCTACAAGTGGGCCACAAATTTTCTTAAGCCATGTGCGTCGCCCATGGTTAGGATGTCCCTGTAATATAAGGCTACGTCACACATCCTAGTGCCATTTTTTACTTGAAGTGTTCACAGATTCTCCCAATTTCATGTCGGTTCAAGCAGGTTCGTAATCGAATGCACGCCTAGGTCAGCGGTAATCAGGTGAGCCTGACTGGGCAGGGTTCGATCACACCCTTTGTATTTTAGAAAGTATCTATGTAGGTCGACTGACCTCAGAGCCCATCTGGCAACTGGGGTCCCTAAGCACAGGATCACCCTACTCCAATACTTCTCCTGAGTGAAGAATATCGTCCCTTGCACAGGTGCTCCGCGCAATGTTAGGGACAGTGCTTGTTCTGTGGGAATTTTAGGTTCAACACTCTTCTTACTATCACCTACGTCATTATGGAAAGGCAGGACTCTTTCCTTGGTAGAGATGCGATGGAAATTCCTGGTGGTCCGAAGACATCGCAGCGCGGAAACCTCATGCAACCGACCTTGCCAATTTTCCAGCTCCTCGTCAGAGTTGGAAAAACATTCACTGTCCTTTTCCTAGCAGAGCACTCCTTCATCCATGGGGTTAACCCAATCTTCATCCCACGTAGTCAATTTATAAATGTGATCTATTTCCTCCTCCTCATAGGCTGGCTCTGTATATCGCGCGCCTTCTGTTGGATCTAGTGGCACTATGACGCATGTACCTTTGTTTTCAAACACCATGCTGCGCTTTTTGAGATTACCGACACCCCCCATGTCCATAGCCCAGTCTAGCCCGAGGAGCGCAGGGTAGGGATTCGCATCTTCCACAATTTCTATTACTTCAAAGTCAGCGAGGACCCTTACCCCTGTGATTTCAACCACAACCCTTGGTAGCCTACCTAGAGGAATGATTTTTTGTTGATTTTCCATTTGCAACTAGATGATGGATCACTCTAATTTAGGCTCTCCCATTCATTCCCATGTCTGTTTTGGTAATACGTTCGCATATGATCCAAGATCTAAGATGACCTGATCCATTTCGCAGTCACCAATCTGCACAGTCAACCGCATTTCTCTCCCGGTGCATTTCTTATAGCTGTATAGTTTGTGTACGTCCTTGGTCCCAGGGATCAAATTGGACCAAGATGTGCAGGTATTCAGTAGTGCTTGGAGATTTCCTACGGCCTGCGGGTTTCATAGCAACTTCAGACATGCCTTCAAAAAGGGCTCAACTCCTTCTTCTACCCGGAGGTGCGTCGGCAACTGTGCAGGAGCTGCCAGTGGCTCCTGTTATTTGAGGCCCACTTCTTCCCAGGGGGAAAGCTCCTCCTTTACCCCTTGAGTAACCCTCCCACTGCGTGTCATGACCTTTACACTCAGATATATATTCCTTAGTTCAGTTTTAACTCGTTGCACATTTTTCATAGGGGTGGGCTTCTTTTCCTACATTTTGGCTATTAAAATTGGGCAATCCTCCACCACATGGTCCAGATGCCTACAGTATTTGCACGATGGCTTGGTGGTTTTGGGCATTCTCTGGTGAAATGTCCCATTTCTCCGCAGTTATAACAGATTAGTTTCCCCCATCCTCGCCCTACACTCCCTCCCTGACCTCCTCTACCTCGGGTTGGGGATCCTCTGAAGTGCGCAGACCCTCTTGGCAACGCAGGGTCTAAGTGTACCCTATACAAGTTCCCACGATCTATCATTAAGTCATAAGTACGATAGTTATGCTCGTCATGTCCCACCGAGCGGCAGAACCTGCACCATTGTTGCTTCAGTTCGGGGACGTAGGCACCTAACCGAGGGCAATGGTTCGTATCATGTAGTCCCACTACATGACATTTGTCACACCACAGCACAGGTCCACTCGATCCTAGTCATGATAGGATGGGCTCCCTACTTGCTCTTGGTCGCACCGGACTAGGTCCTCATGCTTGCATGTAATCCACCAATAGAGGGCACTAGTCCTTCGTATGGCCAGACACCCGACATAGTATGCACCATAGATCTACATAGTCGTCCTTTCCTCGATCCTTTCGCAGGTTCTGTATCTCCATATGCATAGCCCCAAGATGTTCCTAGATTTTTTGTACTCCTACCGACGTATCCTCGTGGGGTGTAGCTTCTAGTTTCATAGCGACCTCCACAACTTTCTCCTGCGATTCAAAGGTTTGATGACTCATCGGCGTGCGCAGGTGAGGTAAAAACATAGCGATGAACCATTATGTATGCTGTCTATCATCATACTCGAACCCTCCTTCCCTGGTTGCCTTCTTCAATCGCTGATCAGCCTCCCACACTGACTCAGACGCACCTTGTTTGAAGTCCTTGACTTCCTCTACAAGCTAGGAATAATATTTCGACTTTAGGAACTATTGCTTCAAAGCGTCCTTAATATCCTAAATGGATGCACTCTCGTTCTGGGCAATGTATTGCATATACCAGTCCAGGGCCCTGTCCTCGAATGCCAATGACAATTGTGCCCTCTTTACCGTATCATTTGCCACATTCTGTGCAGTCGAGATGGAGTCTGCAACAAACCAGAATCGATCCATATCCTCATCTCCTACCCCTTAAAGGTAGGGAGTTTTAGGTGCACAGCCATATCACTATTTATGGGGGGTGGTGTTATGGGTTAATTCTTACCTTTGTGCACCCTAGGTGGAGATGTAACTGGGGGATCTTGCACAGCTGGTTCTTGCAACAGATTACAGGCGGATCTCCCTCCGTCAAGGTTGGTCTGATAGTATTTACCACTGCGCGTCGCGCTCCCATCTAGATCCGAGGTCATTCAGTATGACTACACAGAATTCTCTTTTCACACAGTAATATCTTGATCAACAACGATAATTTCCTTAGGAATTTGCCTCAGAACCCTTTAAAGAATCGTCGCTCAGCTTCAAAATATGAGACAAACTGATCAATGGAAAATTCCGTCACAAATCCTCAGAGCACACTATCCACCCAGTGATCTACCGTGCGCGTGATAGTATTATCAGTCTTTTCGCGCTGTCGGATCAGCTCTGGGGTCCACTTAGTGACTCGTTCGTCCTTCCAGCACTTCTGGAATTCGACCAGTTTGGCCAGCCACTCCTGGAGCTCGATCGCAAATGTCAAAAAGAATATTTCGTAGCTCTTTGTAAGTATGTACCTATTTTTCCACTTTTCCGCTGTTAACTTTTCACTACGATTTTCTTTTATTGTGAATTCTTGGATATGCCTTTCAAACCAGCGATTTCCTTTCTTTCAGGTTTTTAGTATTATCTTGTCATTACCTGATCCCTTTCTCAGACTTCTTCAGGTCCTAGCAACGGAAATATTTGTTGGCTCAAGGGGTCCTGACCCAGGTTCGGAGCGCAAGGTTTGCCAACAAACCCCTATAATACTAGCCTTTTCTGCAGTGACCTGCTTGCGTAGGTCAAAGTCTCACCCAAAGTAGTATGGGTGGGTGCTGGAACCAGGTTTCCACACCCTGAGAAAGGATAGTTAAGGCAAGCAGAGCCACACTAAGCCCTGTAGTTCCCATATTACTTCGCTCTACGCAAGGTTAATTAGGTCTTTATTTGCATCCACGTGCATTAGATCTATAATTATATGCCTTTATGATAGCAACACACCATTACATAAACATAACATAATAGAACAGAACCAATCCAAAGAATGAAACACACTTACACAGATCTTCGTAGCTTAAATACAAAAAATACACAGTGCAGCAATTACCAATGATTTGCACAAAAGTACTCACAAATTTAGTTCTCTATCAACCTTTATTTATTCATTCATTCATCAATCCTTCCTTAAAATTCCCTTCCTAACCTGCGCACATAGCAGCAGGGCCTGCACACAGCTGGACTTAGATCTCCGCGCACATAGCCAGCAAGAGTCCTTTCCCCAAAACCCAAAAATTTCTCTTAAACCATAATTCGCATCAATAGCTCATCATTTCCTATCTTCTACAATACAAAATATCCCTCTATTTATAGAAATCTAGCCTAGACTTTCCTATGGTCCACAAACCATGGTTTTCGGACCCCTATTTTACCCTTTTACCCATTACAACGTTTTCAAGGCTTTGACCCACCCCAAAACCCCTCCGCTAGATTAAATCTAATCAAAAATATCCAAAATGGACCAGTTTCGCAGCTTGTAGGAGACCCTGTTCCAACACCCTTGCACCTCTCGATGAGCCTCAGTACGCATATGAAAGCTTTCTTAAGATAATTTTCCATCTTCCTATAGTGAAAAACTTAGTCTAACTAGGCAAAGTGTAAGTGGCCCATTATCCACACATTGTTTATTTTCTGAATTGAACAATCAAACATAGTGTAATTATAGAAGGATTGTAAAGGATCACTGCATATCCATATCTTATAACATTGTGATTGTATGCTTAAAAACACACACAAAGCACTAGTAAGCATCGAACCAAAATTTACCCAATGTGTTGGGACCTTTGTCCTGTTCTTACGGTTTCTTCACCAAGGCACACCTTAAGAAAATTAAGACTTTATAAAACTAACCACTAATTGAACTCACTAAATTCTCCCCACAGGGGCCACAAAAGAAATTATATTTTAGGTTAGCACCATTGCGGGTAGGCATCCAATAAGCCTCCATGTTCATTTTACATTTTGAAACATAGATGTTGACTTTTTAGGGAGCTTAAAATTTGTTTATCCGCCCACGGAACAGAATTCCCGAGCACTACAGAGACCCGTTTCAGAAGGGGGTTAAGCTTAGGCCCAGTGTGTGCAGTACTATTTGGGGCTACCTAACCCATCTAGTGCTCGGTACTGGTAGTTGAATACCAAGAATATCAAGACGTGAACGCTCACGTGGGACAATGGTACTTTAGTGGCCAAATCTAGGGCATCCTTCCCTATAGGTGATGGTGCAGGCAGCACTAGATCCTCATAGATTTACCTTGATCGATTCTTTGGCTGCTGGAAGGCATCGCTAGTTATTTCGGGATTTTAGCCCCAGTACCCATCAGAATATATCATCACAAGGCCCAATTACATTTGAGAGTGTGAGGGTGATTAGGTCTTTTTAGGCATTTTAAGTATCATACGCGAAACAACCAAAACCATACTTTTTCTTGCTTGATCACATAGCATTAATCTAAAGGAAAAAATTACCTTTTACTTTTCACTTTTTTTGATGTATCTTATCATATTTTCTTTGGTAATAATATTCCTTCTCTCAAAAAACAAAAAAATGTTTCCAAAAATTAATCGAGTAGACACCATAACGAACCCAGCGGGACCTCGTCTATCTAGATAGTTTTTGGACCTCCCCCAATTATAGGGATGAGTGCCAGGTCTTTCACCATTTAGGCATCAAAGGTGACATATTACCACCCTTAATGGATCATCCTTTATCAGCGCATCTTTAGTTGGAAACCCCCAAGGGTCACCCAACACCACACATGTGGAAACCCTAACAGGGTCACTACACACAACTCCTCCCACAACTCCTAGAGGGCAGAGGAGTGCTACCTTTTAGTGTCCAAGTGTGAATGAATATTCAAATGTTTTCCCACATTAATTATCAATCTGAGTTCATTGGTTATTGCAAGGCTATCGCGCACAGTATGTGTAGATACAATAGTACAATTCTTATATCAACTGTGGATTCGATAATTAAACAAAGAAAAAATCATTGTAACAACAATAAAATAATGGCAGTAATAAATTGTAAAGCTTACAATGCATTCACAGCAATAAAGATACCAGCAATTATATCTACTGTTACGGAAATTACAAAATATGCAAAATAGAAAATAGAATAAACAATGTGTAGGAAATACGCAGCACCTGATCGGAGAGTGGGCCCAACTCTCTGATAAGGGCTACAATATGCTCACAACTTACAGAAGTAACAGGAAATTAACTTGCATTAACTTAATCAAATAATGGTCTATTACACAGCGCCATTCCTTGCTTAGTCAATCCTCTATTTGTTATCTCTTATGCGTTCCATCCTCCCCTTCTCTCTGATTTGTGCCATTTTAAATATAAAAACAACAAAGGGAAATAGATTGATTACAAAATCTCAATAAGAAATATGATATTTGAAAGATCTTTCCATCATGATTTAGCTGGCACAAGTCAAATCTGGCAATTACAATTGGGGCAATATCTGAAAACGGCCACAACAGAAAATATGCAAATATTTCCTTCGAAGAACCATGAGTTTCTCTCAATCAAGACTGAATTTTGGAAAAATTCTCATAAGAAAACTAATTTGTTCTATTCTACATAAAACCCATGTTTTTTATTTTCAGGATTCTTCTTCATTTGCCCGAAACATTCAATGCAAAATTGTCTCTTGTTATTCTAGCTAATTAATTGGAATATTTAATTATCAACTAAAGATAAAATCTGCAATCTGGAAGAGATCTTGGAGTCTAAAATAGTGAGTGATATTATAAAAAATCATGCATAATAATCATTAATTTATTAAAATAAAGGAGAACAAGTATTACTTATCCATTAGAACATAAATAATTATGAAATGGAATTATATAATAAATTATAATAAATAATGTGATAAAATAACATTATAAATAGTTGAAATGGATGTTAAGACGTGATAATAATAATACAAATTATTGTCCCAACATCTCCCCCAAACTGAACATGTTGCATGTCCCCATGCACCCCAATGCTTTTGTATTAACCAAGTTGTAATACAATAATCAAAATGCTCACCCCAGCGCATGATATTGATGGAAGAGAAGGCTTCTTCCTCAAATGCTTCCTTAAAATAATTTTCATGTATACTTTCAACCATATGTATATGAAGTTGCAACAAAGTATGATATAAGGAAATACAAACTTCATTACAAACCAAATTTTGCTAAAATTTTGTAAGTAAATTTAAACTATATCAATGCTTCTCCAATCCGAAAATCAAATCAATGCAATGAACGGATTTCAATATATTAGCAAAATGGTTGTAGGTAATAATGCATGATTTTTTTGGAATTAACAAATTGTTTTAGCTTGAAACTTTTTGGATTTAATGATACCTCTTTGTTGTCCAGAAATCAAAATAATTCAGTCGATAGTTTTAAGGATATACAAAAATCAATTTTAGGATTGTATACATTAAATGAGGAAGAAATGAGAAATCATTCATCATGCATAGCAACCCTTCCCCCAAACTGGAGAATTAGCATGTCCTCATGCTACACTAGAAAACAAATTGGGGTGGTTTCTACAATCATGGCTGAAATCTTTGTTTGGTGTATAACAACATGGAATAAGGGATATTTTGAGAATAAATAATGAGATCGATGGATGATAAAGAATATTAATGGCATGTTCATGATAATGAATGTAACACTCCCCTAAACTAAAATATTTTGTCTCTAAAAAATGGGAAGTGGTAAAGAAGGGGAAACAATGGTTGAAAAATATGAGTGAATTATGCTCAATGGTTTTTCATGACATTCTCCTAAACTTTTAATAAATCAAAACCTTATGCTATTTTACCTCAAGTTTTACCTCCATAAAAAAAAATGTGGAATGACATGTATGGATTGACATTTCTTGAATCTAATGTAGGCTGAGTTGATGTTGAAAGTGATGCGGAAGGTGGAAGCCATGCAAGCTAAAAAAATTAATCAGAAAGTGTATCAGGGTTTCCTTCCACCAAACTGATTAGTTTCCCTATCATCTATAAAAAAAAATCTCATGAGTACCCTTAATCGGTCATTCATCACCTCAATAACCTCATTACATATAAAAATGACATAAACATATTGTGAATGAAATGGGATAATAATGGATAAGAACGGAAAAGATGCATTCCCTATACCCATAAGCTTTGGTTGTCATGAGCACAGAAATTATGAGAATTATTTATCTCAGTATTTTCTTCTCACGGTATGTCCAATTACATGGGATTCAAAATCAGAATCAGGCCTCTTAGTGGTGTTGTTAAGATATCAATAAATTGTGATTGATTTGGAAAGAAACTATCTTTGGTTAAATGTATGATACTTTTAAAATAAAGGAATTATAGATTAGATGATACAAAATGTCAAATATCAAATATCCTAAAAGTTTCATCCCCTGACATGTAAAGTAAATATTATAATTAAATAATAGATATAAACCATAACCACCATCATCTAAGAACTGATTAAATATTACCCCATGAACCATGAGTTCTGGAAAACCTTGTATATGCAACACTCAGTTTTATCGGAAATTAGCTTTGAGAAAACAAGGTAACCAAGTAGATCATAGTATTAAATTAACTTTTATACCATAGGCATAGCCATTGCTGCCAACAGACGTCCATAGCCTTGACAGGGATGCCTTTTTCACCCATTGAGATGTCATTGTCCCATCTAATAGAAATAATTACATAGTTACAAAAAGCCTTTCAATTTACTTAGATGTCAACTGAAGATCCTTGTTCTAGCGTGGTAACTAGTTAATAAAAATTCCATTCACGAGAGCTAATAAAAGTGAAAAAGTCAGCTCGTGATGAGACCTCTTGTCCTTTAGTTTTATGATTGAATGCCATTACCGTGGCTTGGTGACCAGCAGTGGTAATGTCACTTTATTAGGACCTATGATCATGGTAGGGCAGCTCATGATGAGACCTCCTATCCTCTAGTTGACCATTTATGTTTAATATTCAACTATGGTTATTGTTAATCAATAAATATTACTTAATATATGGGGTGGCAGGTTAGCTCCTTAAGAGCTAGGGATGGCGTAAAAAGTTGTGTAGTAACTATTTTCAACTTTGATAGTTTTTCTTCTCAAAAACTAATAACCTTCAAATGACTGCTAATAAATATATTTTTCATTTTTGAGATTGGGGTTGAGGAATAGTTCATTAGATAATGGTGGAAAGATTTAAATATAATTCTGTGGTAATCATCATAAATTTTACAAGATCAGGGACTTGACCAATTAGAAAAATTGAAAGTCGCCATGATGAAATCATCTTTGCATAACTATTCCTTAAAAATAAGATTATGTTTATAGATAAACAAAGATAAATTTACTACCCAATCATTATGTCAAAAAAGGGCCTAGACCATTAAAATTATTTCCCATTCGCCAAAAAGAAAAAGAAAAAAAAATCAGAAAGACCCACATATGTTGAATTCAACGTGAAAATTGGCCAACAACAGTAGTTGTGACTGAGGTAACAACAACCATGAATTAGATAATAATAAGGAAAGGGGAAAAAGAACGATGGTAGGAAGGTGACATGAAGGAGGATGAGTCACTTTACAAAATAATGAGGAATTAAGAGTGAATCATTCCTGACAAGACTTACCATAATAATCATCCTTATTACTAAATACAAGACCTCCCCCAAGTAAAGTACGCCTGTCATCAGTCATAGTTGGTCATGTCGTAAGTAAAATACCAATTAAATATATGGAGTCGGTCGAGGATGTACCTGGTGACTTACCTTGGCGGAGTAACAACACTCGAGGAGTAACACCACCAAGTACTTAGAAAAATATCACCATGGAGTAACATCACTTAAGGAGTAAAAACATTGGATAAATAGAAAACAAATTGGAGTAACAGCATCGGAGGAGTAACAGCACCCAAGGAGTAATAGCAGTGGCGGATTCACAGCACCGACAAAGTAACAGCAGTGGAGGATTCACAGTACCGACGGAGTAACAACACCCAACACTTAGAAAAACTTTCAGAGTAACAACATCGGAGG
The DNA here is from genome assembly GCA_034641835.2 of Pinus albicaulis. NCBI lineage: Eukaryota > Viridiplantae > Streptophyta > Pinopsida > Pinales > Pinaceae > Pinus > Pinus albicaulis. Next base: position 51,324,655 of record CM076576.1, on the reverse strand, counting down.
AGTAACAGCACCGAAGGAGTAATAGCATTAGATACTTAGAAAATTTTCCGGAGCAACAATAATGACAGATTCACAACACCGACAGAGTAACAGCATTGACGAATTCACAGCATTGACGGAGTAATAGCAGTGACGGATTCACATCACCGACGGAGTAACAGCAGTGACGGATTCAAAGCACTGACGGAGTAACAACAGTGACAGATTCATAGCACTGACGGAGTAACAGCAGTGACAGATTCACAACACCGACGGAGTAACAGTAGTGACGAATTCACAACATTGACAAAGTAACAGCAATGATGGATTCACAGCACCGACGGAGTAACAGCAGTGATGGATTCACAGCATCGATGGAGTAATAGCAGTGACGGATTCACAGCACTAACAGAGTAATAGTAGTGATGGATTCACAGCACCAACGGAGTGATAGCAGTGATGGATTCACAGCACAAGTGGAGTAATAGCATCGACGGATTCATGGCACCGATGGAGTAATAGAAGTGATGGATTCACAGCGCTGATGGAGTAATAGCAGGGACGGATTAACAACACTGACGGAGTAACAGAATCAAGTAGTATTAGCATCACGAAGTAATATCATCATGGAGTAGCAGCATCCGGGGATTAGCAGCATCCAGAGTAACAACATCCGAGGAATAACAGCAACCAAGGAGTAACAGCATTATGGAGTGACAGCATCCAAGGAGTAACAACATCATGAGTAGCAGCATCCAGAGTAACAACATCATGGAGTAGTATCATCCAAGGAGTAATAGCATCACGAGTAGCAGCATCTAGAGTGACAGCATCACAGATTAGCAGCATCCAAGGAGTAACAGCATCAAGGATTAATAGTATCGTGGAGTAACATCGCAAAGTAATAGCATTTTATAGTAGCAGCATCCGAGGAGTAGCAGCATCCTTAGTAGCAGCATCTGGAGTAACATTCGATGAGTAACAGCAACCAAGAAGTAATAGCATTAAGGAGTGGCAGCATCACAAGTAACAACATCTGGAGTAATAGCATCACGAAGTAGTAGCATCTACGGAGTAACAGCATCACGAGTAGCAGCATCCGCAGTAACAGCATCATGAAACTTAAGAACTCGCTCATTTTATTTTGAGAACAAAACAAAAAATAAATGTGACTTTGAAGTAGACAATACTTGAAGCATAAAAAAATAATAGAAATCAGAAAATAAATGACTCTTTATTTAAAACCAATAAATAAATAAATAGCTTAAGTTACAATGGTTATGATTTTTGTTGCAACAATGTTGTTTGTGAATGCTGAATGAATGGAAAAAAGTTTTTTTCGTAAATGACTTGGATCTTCAAATAGAAATAAATTTCCCATTTCTCATGTTATAAATCCATTAATTGATGAAAATTATTAATCTTGTTTTCTCTGTGTGAGAAAACGTCTTTGAAAATGTTTTTATTTCATTATCATTTCCCTCAAGAATCACTTGCTCATAAATTGACCTCATTTATTCTCCTAGGACCTGCAAAACGAGTGTCTTCCTACAATAAAACATGAAATCATGGAAGAAGAGAGGTGATCAGACTCTACTAATCCAAGAAATATGCAAAAAAAGAACAATTATTTACTCTATAAAACAAATCCATTGGAAAATAAATAACAAAGTAAAATTAATTTATTACCTGCGGGAAGTGGTGGCCAACCATACTAACCAGGAGTGCTTCAATGATAACTTCTTTGTTTTTCGTATGATTTGAGTCATTCCAAAGCCAAATGAAAATGAATTTAGATTGATGTCTCCAATAGAAATAGGTTTTAAAAATTCCATGTAATGGTATGTTAAATTTTCTTAGAACAACCAGCATAACAGAGTCATTTTTTATTTTCCAGCTCAAACCAATAGTTGATAATTCAAGCATAAATTTTTCATTTGATGACGGATTGAACTGATTCAAATTGGAGATTTAAGTAGATTCATTTATGTATCTCAAATAGAAACAGGTTTTTAAGGAAATAATATTTGATGGGTCAAATACGCTAGTGAATAGCCAGGAAAACAAAGTTTCAAGGGTGTTGATTTACGAGAAGCAGTCAGTATTTTGGTCATAACTTCTTCATACGATATCTAAATAAAGTGATTAAAGTTGTGTTGTAGACTAGATTCATAGGGGAATATACCATAGAAATAGGTTTCCAAAATCTAGTCATTTAGGCCTCCAAAAATGAACTGTCCCAACTTTGTTCCTTAATTTCCTACTAGACATCCTATCATTGTTTTGGCCATAAATTTTTCATTTCAACTCAAAATCGAATGATTTAAATTGGGTTAGAAATTAGAAATGAAGGGCTACATAAGATTTAAATACGTCTTGAAAATATGCCCATTTGGTCCCTCAAAACATGACTGTCCCGACTATTTTTCCATAATTTTCATCAAGCCCTCAAGCCGTAAAATAATAATTAAAGAATTTTTCCAAGAATGTGATCAAAATGAATATGAGTGTTTGTAGAAATTTTATTTTCAATATAATGCATCTACATACATAAATAAATTTTATTATTGATCACCAATGTTAATTTTCACAACGTGTTGCAACAAAAACAACTATTTTTACATCTAAACAAATTTAGTTATTTATGTATTTATTCATTCTATATTCTACACTACACTACTCTACTCTACTTTGAAAAATAAAATATACTTACATATAAGAGTACTTCCAGTGAAGCCATTTTTGAAATAATGCCTCAAGTATGCATATACCCGTATTTGAAAAATGTATGTTAATAAATACACAGGTATGAGAGACCAACTTCCATGTTAAGGGTGGTGCCAAGATTTGTTGAAGTGTAGAGTGATGTTGCGAGAAAACAACAGAGTGAAACAAGTTTTCAATATAGTCTTGATTTCCCATATTTGTCGCATCTTGAGGTTCCGTGACTAAGTTCCAGATTGTGTTGATGCTTTCTTCCTTGACCTCATCCTCTGCCTTTTTGTTTAGATCTCCATTCATAAAACCAGATGAAGGAAAACAAAATTCAAACAATTCTTAAAGCTTAGGACCTGGAGCAGGGTGAAACTTCCCTCCCCAGGATGAGAGATTGGGTGTTTAAACAGAAAGAAAGAAAGCAAGAAAGAAAATCAAGAAATCTTAAGCTCGGGACCTACAGCAGGGTAGCATTTCCCTCCCTAGGACGAGAGAAATAAAAGCAAAGAAAAATGACTAACGCTCAGGACCTAGAGCAGAGTAGCATTTCCCTCCCCAGGAAGAGAGATTAGTTCCTAAGAAATCAAACAAAATAAAAAGAAAAATAGAACAACTATGCTCAAGACCTAGAGCAGGGCAGAATTTCCCTCCCTAGGATGAGAAATTGGTTCCAAATAAATCAATCAAAAAGAAAAATAGAAAAACTATGCTCAAGACCTAGAGCAGGGTATACCCTCCCTAGGACGAGATATTGATCCTTAGATCAATATGAATCGTGTTCTTGCACATTTTTTAGCCTCCCCAACAACGACACCAAAATGTTGACGTCCAAGTGTGAATGAATATTCAAACCCTTTCCCACATTAATTATCAATCCGGGTGCATTGGTTATTGCAAGGCTAACGCACACAGTATGTGAAGATACAATAGCACAATTATGATATCAATCATGGATTCAATAATTAAACAAAGCAAAAATCATTGTAACAACAATAAAATAATGGCAGTAAATTATAAATCTTGCAATGCATTCACAACAATAAAGATACCAGCAATTTCATCTATTGTTACGACAATTACAAAATATGCAAAACAGAAAATAGAATTAACAATGTGCAGAAAATACGCAGCACCTGATCGAAAAGTGGGCCCAAATCTCTGATCAGGGCTTCAATATGCTCACAACTTACAAAAGTAACGGTAAATTAACTTTCATTAACTTGATCAAATAATGTTCTGTTACATAGCTCCATTCCTTGTGTAGCCAATCCTCTATGTGTTATCTCCTATGCACTCCATCCTCCCCTTCTCTCCAATTTGTGCCCTTTCAAATATATATACGACAAAGGGAAATAGACTGATTACAAAATCTCAATAAGAAAGAGGGGATCGGAAAGATCTTTCCATCATGATTCAGCTGGAAAAAGTCAAATCTGGCAATTACAATTGGGGCAATTTAGGAAAACGGCCACAACAGAAATATGAAAATATGTCCTTCGAAGAACCCTAATTTTCTCTCAATCAAGACCGAATTTTGGAAAACTACTACCACAAAAACTAATTTGATCTGTTCTGCACAAAACCCATGTTTTGGAATTTTAAGATTCTTCTTCGTTTGCTAGAAACGTTCAACGAAAAACTGTCTCTTTTTATGCTGGTGAATTTCTGAGTTGGAATATTTAATTATCAGCTAAAGATCAAATCTGCAATCTGAAAGAGATCTTGGAGGCTAAAATAGTGAGTGATGTTATAATGAATTCATTAATAAACCATAATTGGCAAAATCATGCATAATAATCATTAATTTATTAAAATAAAGGAGAACAAGTATTACTTATCCAAGAGAGAATAAATAATTATGAAATGGAATTATATAATAAATTATGATAAATAATGTGATAAAATAACATTAGAAATAGTTGAAATGGATGTTAAGAAGTGATAATAATAATACAAATTAGTGGCCCAACACTACCCTTCCGCGAAATCAACATGAAACATAGCAGGGTACGTCACAGGGTAATATTCCCCAGACACCCCCCACACATCATCACACTCAAATCCCTATGTTTCCACCATACACAATGGCACTCAATACTCAGTTAACTTTTTTAGCATCATTAAATCTCTCATATCTATAAAAGCTAACTAATGATCCCATTGCACACAGCCCCAATTTGCCCCCATGCCCACGAAGCTCCCCTCAAAAATTCCAAAATTCGAAGGGAAGTAAGCGAAAGACCTTGGAAATCATATAATGAATTTCCACCTATGGTGTTCATCTAATAGTATTATTGATGATACTATTCGACTAAGACTATTTCAGCGCACCTTAACCAGACCTGCCACAAAATGGTGTGTGGATTAGCCTTGTGCTTCGCATGGAACCTTTAGCGCCCTCACTACTTCATTCCTCACATATTTTCATTTTCCCAAACACCACGACTTTGGGATGGAGTAACTGACCCATTTTAAGCAAACATCAGTAGTCCATATCATGGACCATATCCACGAATGATGGTGATGTCGAATTTTTAACAAAGCCAAACTTGATGATAGAGTTTTACTGGACCTATTTTTTAAAACTCTCACAGCAAATATTTCAAAATATGTGGTGACTCAAGGATATGCCTCCGAAGAGGACGCCATTAGTAAAGCCTAGCAGCTCAAACTTATATACACCTAGTCAAGATACATTTATAATTTCTGGCCTAATGCCCCGTGTCTGAAAACTTACAGATAATTGCTAGGCATGTCGAATATTACAGATGGTTTCATCGGTTCATTGACCAAATGTCACCTAGGCAGCATATCCATTGCCTAGGGTACTCGTATGATTCTAACCAGAACATCACGCAACCTGGCTACCACCAGAGTCACTCCGTACCTCTGCAAAATATGAAAAATAAGGTGTCATCATACCATCTTCAGCAAGGAGGATCGTACCCTCCCTTGCAAGGGACCAAGTACGCAGTTATGAATGTTGACGGAAGAGATTCCCCCCAACAACCATATACGAATCAGGGATAGGGAAACCAATATTCCCCCTCCCCCGTACAAACTGACCACTGCAAAACAATGCGCGTGGTAAAATTTTTGCAACCTTCTCCAGCTCAGTCGCGCTAGTCTTACGACCAGGAGAATAGTAGTAATCCTCCTAACACTGCAAGGAAAAAGCCTAAAAATAAACAAAAGGGAGACTCTAGATAGGGGGGCAACAACCAGCAATTCCCTCTGCAATCTTAGGTTGGGAGAAAACCCAGCTAAAATCAAAATCAGGAGCCAAACAACTCCCAAGGGTAGAACAAGAGGGCCAATCTGCGAACAAACCATTCTTGCACTCTATGTGGTGAGTACATCCATTACACTCATCACTATCCCGAGCTCCCTGAGCTAAAGAAACTTCAGGGTAACCGTGAACAAGTGGGACCTACACAGCAAACCGATGTAATGCAGGAGCCCTTCCCCCACCAAGGAGTGGTTAATACCCAATAGCAACAACCACCCCTAAATGATTTTGGGAACTACAAGCATGAAATTTACATGACTGGCAAAGAAATTTTCTTCCAGATGAGGAATCAAAACTATGATTCCCCCCCAAACACCAATTCATCAGTGGAAATCACGAGTGCACCTACTGCACCATTGACTATATCCAAAATACCTATTTAACCCCTGCCAAATATGGCTAAGGGTCCAACTAGGCAAGTAGGACACCACTCAAAAGCGGCCCACAACTACAGCATTGTGGATGATTTAGAAAAATATCTCGTTATCATGTCATCTTTATAGGTCCTGCAATATTTCCAAAAACAGCGGAAAGCCTTACTTTCCACATTAGGCGCCATCGACCCTTCTGATTCGTGCCTAATGGATTTTGACTTAGACAACACCACCCCTAGGATTCCTTCACTGGTTGCCTTTCAGATACCAGTATTATTCCAAAATATCACTATACATTGATGTATCATCGACGGGGGTGCATCTACATGAATCATGTCCAAGACTGTTTGGAAAAAGTTGGGATCTCTCGAACTAAAGCCATCCGATATCATGCTCAGAGTATATGATGCGCGCCCTTATGCTCCCGTCGATATATATCAGAATGTCCCTGATACCTTGGCCGAAAAAATGGTACTCATAGACATAGAGGTCTTGGACACTTCGTTTGACTACAATACACTCCTTGGGTGGAGTTATATGTATGCCATGACTACCATAGCCTCCTTCCTTTTCCAAGTGATGATGTTCCCCCATGAAGATCGAATCATCGTTGTTTACCAACTAACATACTATGATAAAAAAACCCATGATGGTTTCCGATGTCGTTCTACCCTATGTAGACACAAATACAGAGTCTCTCATGCGGTACCAATAATATGGCCTCGGTCAATTCAAACCATTATCAATCCTCATATCATTCCTAGGAGATCCCCCTGTCATACCAGAAGCAATCTCAGATGTCACAGGGGCCCCGGTGTGCATGATGTTATCATAAAACACTAAAACTAGCCTAGAGACAGAGACTAGTAGTATAGAAACCAAGGCCATTGGAATAGTCTTTTTACCCTACGCCATCTCCCAAAATCCATTCTTATACCCTCCACCTAGTTTTGTGTCACAACAAGTCTTCGTAACTGTAACATTTCCAAACATGTCTTTCACAAAACCTGTCTAGTATTTGGTCCCACCAGCCATGTTGGGAGGCCCTGGCATCACTTCTATAGGAGTAACCCCCATCACTCCTCAGGAGGCAACGCCGGTTAATGAGACTCCTGTAGCAATGCTAGTTAGAGCGACCAAGAATACCAATAAAAAAGGGAAAAAAAATAGAAAACCTCATCATAATTAGGTCATTGCAACCCTATGCATTATGCGATATTGTAGGCCATCCTACCAATATTTTCCTAGAATTAGATGAATTAAAACCTATTCTAAGCTCTGAAAAAAAATTCGCGGCCCCATGTTCCTATAAAAAGGAACACGCCACGAAAAATCAAGGGAAAGCATTACACACCAACCAGGCGTGCACTATCTGCGACCATTATGGGAACTATACTCATCATTTCCCAGAGATTCCACGATATGGGGATGTCTTGCATGCCCTAGAACAATCATACCAAGAAGACCCCTTGAATCCCCCCATGCATACAGATGAGGGAGAACCTCGAGTCATATTATACCTACAAGAGGTGAGGCAATCGCTTGACGGACCATCCCCCCCTCGGTATTTCCCCGCACCTCCCATCCAACTATATGCACTCTGTGATGAATGCGATCATTTCATTCATGACTTTGTGGCCCTAGAGCTATTTCATAGATGGTATCTTGTTGACCCTTTATACTAAGACGACCTCTGAGTAGTCCAGTATTCGTGTCAGGTGTATTCTGGAGACCACCCAGTTCGTCATTGCCATTATATCCCCCGATTTCATTTGGCATTAAACAGCTTAGGCATGGCCATACTATGCCTCTCCCTAGCAAACAGATCAGATACATAATCCATGGAAAGCTTGAAAATGCAAGAATATGTGACAATCAGTTCCATTCTCTTCATGTCAGCCAAAAAACGGCTAGTCAGGGGGCACATTGTCACCCCCAACCACCCTCCATGGATAATACCAACCTATGCATTATGCAACGCACGTAACCATCTGGTCGCCCAATTCCCTGACCTAGAATAGCTCCACAAATGGTATCCAATCACTTTAGAAACCGAGAGGGAAGGGAATACCGAAGAAAAACAATTGTGTTTGGTCTGCCAAGGCAGGCATCAGACTCGACACTGTACTTACATCTCCCAAGTTCTCCCGCTAATAGACATCTACGCTCGTTAGAGATGCACTGCTGGGATATAGTTGGTCTAGAGCCAAGACAACCCAATGAAAGGCAGCCTGCCCCCAATCAATACCAAAATGTTAGGAGAGCTAAATCAACACACCGTCCAATCAGGACTCGAGACCAGCCAAGGAAGGCATGCGGGCTATGCGATAAAATCAACCACCAAGTCAATCAATGTAAGGAACTGAAGAACCTTACGAATAGCCTTTGCATGGTCACTCCCATCTCGCAGATCAATCTCTCTAATATATAGAATATCACACGCTGCTATTGCAGGATTTTCTCACGATTCCACCATATGACAAATTGTGAGTACCTCCCAAGGCTACGAGAAGCAAGAGCAGTGTTAAGGCTAAGCCCCCAGAAGGAGCTAGCCCTTCCAAAACAAAAAACTTGGAGATGGCACAATCAGAATCATACCCCAACACCTGATCCTTTACGATCATCCACTTCAGGGACAAAGAGTAGCATTGGTTCTCATACCATCTACTCAATAAGCATCATGATATCATGCGCCATTTGCACCGGCAATAATCATGAAACAAATTCATGCCCCTTAATGGAAACATATAGGTGCCTCTACACTTAGCACAACTTCCAAATCCAGGAATGTTCAAGTACCCTTGGTATGCCACGGGAAGAACCTAAACTTTCTCTCATGCCAAGCCACCACGACTTAAATCCCTCCCTCGCCCAATGTCTTTGACACACAACATCATATATGATTCATATAATCATGCATAGGAACCATGAATCATGTTGTTTGCTCATCCATCATTGGTGTCGAGACCGCTACAACTACGAAAGTAATTGTACCACCGACGGTGAAAAATAAATCTGTCTACACCATGTTGACCTCATCTGGTTCCATAGCATCGACTATGGAATCCTATTCATGTTTTTCAACTAGCTCCATTAGGATCGAACCACCTCCTCATGGCCTCATGAAAACTCACTCCCCCTTATATACCTTCTTCCATTTAGACGAGGATATTTTGGAGGCCATGATGGAACTAGATTATCCGTGGAATGCAATGCATCATCACTCATTTTTTCTTCCCGAAAATACATTCGGCCCAAACAACCAAGAAAATCATGAGATAAATGCAATCAAATCAAAATATTTCCTTCAATCTCGAAAATTCAACTAGTTCAAAAATCCCATCCCGACGCCTGATGCATTCAAAGAAGGGAACATATCCAATATTTCACCGAAGAAAAAAAATTGTGTCTGGTTTGTCAAGGAAACCATCACACTCAACATTATACTTACATCTCCCAAGTGCGCCCTCTAATAGACATCATACACTCATTAGAGACGCACCATCGGGATATAGTTGGTCTAGAGCCAAGACAACCCAATGAAAGGCAACCTGCCCCCAGGTAGCCTGCCCTCCATCAATACCAAAATGTTAGGAGAGCTAAATCAACACACCATCCTAGAAGGACCTTGGACCATCCAAGGACAGCATGCGGGCTATGCGATAAAATCAACCACCAAGTCAATCGAAGAACCTTACGAACAGCCTCTGCATGGTCACTCCCATCCCGCAGATCAATCTCTATAATCTATAGAAGATCACACGCTGCTATTGCAGGATTTTCTCACGATTCGAACATACGAAGAATTGTGAGTACCTCCCAAGGCTACAAGCAGAAAGAGCAGTGTTAAGGCTAAGCCCCCAAAAGGAGCTAGCCCTTCCAAAACCAAAAACTCGAAGATGGCACAAGCAGAATCATACCCCAACGCCTTGATCCTTTACGAGCATCCAATTCAGGGAAAAAGAGTATCATTGGTTCTCATACCATCTACTCAATAAGCACCATGATATCGTGCACCATTTGCACCGTCCATAATTACAAAACAAAGTTGTGCCCCTTAATGGAAACAAATAGGTGCCTCTACACTTAGCACAGCTTCCAAATCCAGGAATGTGCAAGTACCATTGGTACACCTCGGGATGAACCTAAACTTGCTCTCATGCAAGCCACCACAATGGAAATCCCTCCCCCGCCCAACGTTGATGACATGCAACATCACATATGATTCATCTCCTCATGCATAGGAACCATGAATTGTGTTGTCTTCTCATCCATCATTGGTGTCAAGACCGCTACAAATATGAAGTAGTTGTACCACTGACGGTGCAAACTCAATCCGTCTGCACCCTGTCGACCTTTTTGGTTCCACAACATCGACTATGGAATCATATTCATGTCTTTTGACAAGCTCTGTTAGGACCGAACCGCCTTCTCACGGGCTCACGCAAACTCACTCCCCCTTATATACCTTGTTCCATTCAGACGAGGATATTTTGGAGGCCGTTGAGATATAGTTGGTCTAGAGCCAAGACAACCCAATGAAATGAAACATGCCCCCAGGAAGCCTGCCCCCCATCAATAACAAAACGTTAGGAGAGCTAAATTAACACACTGTCCTAGCGAGACCCAGGACTAGCCAAGGATGGAATGTGGGATATGCGATTAAATCAACCACCGAATCAATGTAAGGAACTGAAGAACCTTAAGAACATCCTTCTCATGGTCACTCTCATTGCGCAGATCAATCTCTCTAATCTATAGAATATCACACACTGCTATTGCAATATTTTCTCATGATTCCACCATACAACGAATTGTGAGTACCTCCCAAGGCTACGAGCAGCAAGAGAAGTGTTAACACTAAGCCCCCAGAAGGAGATAACCCTTCTAAAACCAAAAACTTGGATATGGCACAAGCAGAATCATACCCCAACACTTGATCCTTTATGAGCATCCACTTCAGGGACAAAGAATAGCATTGGTTTTCATACCATCTACTCAATAAGCACCATGATATTGTGCACCATTTTCACCAGATATAATCACGAAACAAAGTCATGCCCCTTAATGGAAACATATAGGTGCCTCTGCACTTAGCACAACTTCCAAATCCAGTAATGTGCAAGTACCCTTGGTACGTCTCGAGAGGAACCTAAACTTGCTCTCATGTAAGCCACCATGATGGAAATCCCTCCCATGCCCAACATTGATGACACACAACATCACATATGATTCATCTCGTCATGCATAGGAACCATGAATTGTGTTGTCTGTTGATCCGTCATTGGTGTCGAGACCACTACAACTACTAAAGTACTTGTACCACTAACGGTGTAAACTCAATTCATCTGCACCCTATCGACCTTGTCTAGTTCCACAACATTGACTGTGTAATCCTATTCATGTCTTCTGACCAGCTACGTTAGGACTGAACCACCTCCTCACAGCCTCACGCAAACTCACTCCCTCTTATATACCTTTTTCCATTCAGACGAGGATATTTTGGAGGCCATGACGGAACTAGATTATCCGTGGGATGCAATGCATCGATGCTCATGTTTTCTTCTCGAAAATACATTCGCCCCAAACAACCAAGAAAATCATGAGATATACGCAATCAAATCAAAATATTTCCTTCAATTTGGAAAATTCAACTAGTTCAAAAATCCCATCCCAGTGCCTAACGCGTTCGAAGAAGGCAACATATCCAATATTTCACTGAAGAAAAACAATTGTGTTTGGTCTGTCAAGGCAACCATTCAACTTGACATTGTACTTACATCTCCCAAGTGTGCCCAATAATAGACATCATACGTTTGTTAGAGACGCACCACCGAGATATACTTGTTTTAGAGCCAAGACAACCCAATGAAAGGAAACCTACCCCTAGGAAGTTTTCCCCCCATCAATAACAAAATGTTAGGAGAGTAAAATCAACACACTGTCCTAGAAGGACCCAGGACCAGCCAAGGATAGAATTCAGGCTATGCGATAAAATCAACCACCAAGTCAATCAATGTAAGGAACTGAACAACCTTACGAACAGCCTTCGCATGGTCACTCCCATCCCGCAAATCAATCTCTCTAATATATAGAAGATCACATGCTGCTATTGCAGGATTTTCTCACGATTCCACCATATGATGAATTGTGAGTACCTCCCAAGGCTACGAGCGACAAGTGCAGTGTTAAGGCTAAGCCCCCAAAAGGAGCTAGCCCTTCCAAAACCAAAAACTCGTAGATGGCACAAGTAGAATCATACCCCAATGCATGATCCTTTATGAGCATCCACTTCAGGGACAAAAAGTAGTGTTGGTTCTCATACCATATACTCAATAAGCACTGTGATATTGTGCACCATTTTCATCGGCTATAATCATGAAACAAATTCATGACCCTTAACCGAAACATATAGGTGCCTCTACACTTAGCACAGCTTCCAAATGCAGGAATGTGCAAGTACCCTTGGTACACCTCGAGAGGAACCTAAAATTGCCCTCGTGCAAGCCACAACGATGGAAATCCCTCCCCTGCCCAACGTCGATGACACACAACATCACATATTATTCATCTCATCATGCATAGGAACCATGAATCGTAATGTCTTCTCATCTGTCATTGGTGTCGAGACTGCTACAACTACGAAAGTAGTTGTATCACCGATGGTGCAAACTCAATCCGTCTGCACCCTGTCGACCTCGTCTAGTTCCACAACATCGACTATGGAATCCTATTCATGTATATCAACCAGCTCTGATAGGACCAAACCACCTCCTCACGGCTTCACGCAAACTCACTCCCCCTTATATACCTTGTTCCATTCAGACTAGGATATTTTGGAGGCCATGATGGAACCAGATTATCTGTGGGATGCAATGCATCACCGCTCATTTTTTCTTCCTGAAAATACATTCAGCCTAAACAACCAATAAAATCATGAGATATACATAATTGAACCAAAATATTTCCTTCAATATGGGAAATTCAACTAGTTCAAAAATCCCATCTCAGCGCCTGACGCATTCGAAGAAGGGAACATGTCCAATATTTCACCGAAGAAAAGCAGTTGTGTTTGGTCTGTCAAGGAAACCATCAGAATCGACACTATACTTACATCTCCCAAGTGCGCCCGCTAATTATACATCATACACTCGTTAGAGACACACCATCAGGATATAGTTAGTCTAGAGCCAAGACAACCCAATGAAAGAAAACCTGCCCCCAGGTAGCCTAGCCCCCATCAATACCAAAATGTTAGGAGAGCTAAATCAGCACACCATCCTAGTAGGACCTAGGACCAGGCAAGGACGGAATGCGATCTATGCGAAAAAATCAACCACCAATTCAATCATTGTAAGGAATTAAAGAACCTTACGAACAACCTTCGCATGGTCACTCCCATCCTGCAGATCAATCTCTCTAATCTATAGAAGATCACACACTGCTATTGCAGGATTTTCTCGCAATTCCACCATATGATGAATTATGAGTACCTCCCAAGGCTACAAGCGGCAAGAGTAGTGTTAAGTCTAAGCCCCCAGAAGGAGCCAGCCCTTCCAAAACCAAAAACTCAGAGATGGCACAAGTAAAATCATACCCCAACGCCTGATCCTTTACGAGCATCCACTTCAGGGACAAAGAGTAGTGTTGGTTCTCATACCATTCACTCAATAATCATCATGATATCGTGCACCATTTTCACTGGCCATAATCACTAAACAAATTCATGCCCCTTAATGGAAACATATAGGTGCCTCCGCACTTAGCACAACTTCCAAATCCAGTAATGTGCAAGTACCCTTGGTACGCCTCGGGAGGAACCTAAAATTTCTCTCATCCAAGCCACCATGATGGAAATCCCTCCCTTGCCCAATTTCTATGACACACAACATCACATATGATTCATCTCGTCATGCATAGGAACCATCAATCGTGTTGTCTGCTCATCCATCATTGGTGTCGAGACCGCTACAACTACAAAAGTAGTTGTACCACCAACAGTGCAAATTCAATCCATCTGCACCCTGCCGACATCATCTGGTTCCACAACCTCGACTATGGAATCCTATTCATGTCTATCAACCAACTCTGTTAGGACCAAACCACCTCCTCACGGCCTCACACAAACTCACTCCCCCTTATATATCTTCTTCCATTCAAATGAGGATATTTTGGAGGCCATGACGGAACTAGATTATCCATGGGATGCAATGCATCACTGCTCTTTTTTTCTTCCCGAAAATACATTCGAACCAAAAAACCAAGAAAATCATGAGATATACACAATCGAATCAAAATATTTCCTTCAATTTGGAAAATTCAACTACTTCAAAAATCCCATCCCGGCGCCTGACGCATTCGAAGAAGGGAACATGTCCAATATTTCACCAACCATCAGGGTAAATATCTCTAGATATCCAGAAAAAATCGAAGAAATCTGACTAGGGGAAGCATGTTGACCTTTTATACTACGACGGCCTCCGGGCAGTCCACTATCCATGTCGGGTGTGTTTTGGGGACCACCCAGTTCGTCATTGCAATTATAACCCCCGATTTTGTTTGGCATTGAACAGCTTACGCATGGCCATACTATGTCTCTCCTTAGCAAATGGATCAGATACAAAATCCATGGAAAGCTCGAAAACTTAAGAAGATGTGACAAGCAGGTCCATTCTCTTCATGTGAGTTGAAAAGCTACTAGTCAGGGGGCACATTGTCACCCCCAACTGCCCTCCACGGATAATACCAACCTATGCATTATGCAACACATGTAACCATCTAGTCGCCCAATGCTGGGACCTAGAATCGCTCCACAAATGGTATCTAATCACTTCAGCAACCGGGAGGGAAGGGAATACCGAAGAAAAACAATTGTGTTTGATCTATCAAGGCAACCACAAAACTTGAAACTGTACTTACATCTCCCAAGTGTGCTCACTAATAGACATCCTACGCTCATTAGAGATGCACTTCCAAAATATAGTTGGTCTAGAGCCAAGACAACCCAATGAAAGGCAACCTACCCCCAAGCAGCTTGCCCCCCATCAATACCAAAATGTTAGGAGAGCTAAATCAATACACCATCTTAGCAGGACCCAAGACCAGCCAAGGATGGCATGCAGGCCTACGATAAAATCAATCACTAAGTCAATCAATGTAAGGAACTAAATAACCTTACGAACATCCATCACATTGTCACTCCCATCCCACAAATCAATATCTCTAATATATAGAATATCACACGCTGCTATTGCAGGATTTTCTCGCGATTCCACCATACAATGAATTGTGAGTACCTCCCAAGGCTACGAGCAGTAAGAGCAGTGTTAAGGCTAAGCCCCCTTTAGGAGCTAGCCCTTCCCAAACTGAAAACTCGAAGATGGCACAAGCAGAATCATACCCCAATGCCTGATCCTTTACGAGAATAAGCACCATGATATCGTGCACCATTTTCACTAGGCATAATCATGAAACAAATTCATGCCTCTTAATGGAAACATATAGGTGCCTATGCACTTAACACAACTTCCAAATATAGGAATGTGCAAGTACCCTTGGTACGCTTCGAGAGGAACCTAAACTTGCTCTCATGCACGCCACCATGATGGAAATCCCTCCCCCGCCCAATGTTTATGACACGCAACATCACATATGATTCATCTCGTCATGCATAGGAACCATGAATCTTTTTTTCTTCTCATTCGTCATTGGTGTCAAGACCGCCACAACTACGAAAGTAGTTGTACCACCGACGATGCAAACTCATTCCGTCTGCACCCTATCGACTCATTTGGTTTCACAGCATCAACTATGGAATCCCATTCATGTTTTTCGACCAACTCCATTAAGACCAAACCACCTCCTCATGGCCTCACCCAAACTCACTCCCCCTTATATACCTTGTTCCATTTAAACGAGGATATTTTGGAGGCCATGACTGAACCAGATTATCCATGGGATGCAATTCATCACTGCTCGTGTTTTCTTCTCGAAAATAAATTCGGCCCAAAAAACCAAGAAAATCATGAGATATATGCATTCGAATCAAAATATTTCCTTCAATATGGGAAATTCAACTAGTTCAAAAATCCCATCCCGGTGCATGACGTGTTCGAAGAAGGGAACATGTCCAATATTTCACAAACCATCAAGGTAAATATCTCTAGAAATCCAGAAAAAAATCGAATAAATATCACTAGGGGAAGCATGTTCTCTAGATGAATTAATCTCTTACACAAACTTGTTGCAAGAATATAGAGACATATTTGCATGGGATTATTTAGAAATTTCAGGGCTTAGTCCCACTATCGTAGAGCACCATATTGACACCTGGCCTGACATACCACTAGTACACCAGAACAACGTCAATTGCACCCATCTAAGGCAGAATCAATTAAGAGATAAATCGACAAACTTCACAAAGCTGGGTTTATCTACCTCATAGCTTACACATCATGGGTTTCCAACCCTATTCCCATCATGAAAAAACATGGCACCATTCGCATATGTGCTGATTTCAGAGATTTGAACAAATCTTGTCCATAAGACAACTACCCTACCCCGTTCATTGACAAAGTCATCGACGCTTGGGCTATACACGAGTCCCTATCCTTCATGGATGGTTTTTCAAGGTATAACCAAATTCAAATCCAGCATACCGATTGATACAAGATGGTATTCACCACCCTGTGGGGCACTTTTGCATACCAAGTAATGCCATTCAGCCTTAAAAATGCAGGAGCCACTTTCCAACAGGCCAAGACCTATATCTTCCATGACTTAGCCCACCTTATCCTTTCTTACTTGGACAACCTCACTGTTCGATCCAAGAAGCGAAGAAATCATCTCAAATATTTACGGTTGGTATTCCAAAGATGTCGAAAATACAACCTATGCTTGAACCCTCTCAAGTGCGTCTTCTGTGTCAACACAGGTCAAATTTTAGGTTTTATAATGTCCCAGCAAGGGATCATAGTGGACCCCCTCAAATTCCAAGCTATCAAAGACGTACCACCACTGTGAACCTTCAAGCAACTCCAAAGCTTCAAGGGGAAAGCCAATTTCCTAAGACGCTTTGTCCAAGATTACGCCACTTTCATGTAGGGATTCATACGCCTTCTCTGTCACGATATCCCGTTAAAGTGGGATGATCAAGCCCAACAATCGTTTGAGGCACTGAAAGGTGCATTATATTTAGCCCCATTGATTAGCCCACCAAATTATGACAAATATTACACTTTATATCTGTCAGCGTCTGAAACTACTTTAGCCAGTGTGTTAATCTAGGATGGCCCCAATGGTAAATAACACTTAATTTATGACATCAGTAAAAACTTATCAGGCCCCGCATTAAGGCATGAACCCGAAGAGAAAAATACCCTAGCCTAATACACACAGTCTGAGGAGCTTTGGCAGTACATTATCTTGCGGACTACAACAGTCGTCACAGCTATCAACTCCATGAGATTCCAGTAATATCAAGAAATAACCATTAATTTGTGACAACATCTTAGTCAACAATCTGTAACAAAAACAAAGCACAATAATTTGTAACATCAAGAACTAACATCAATAACAATACAACTTGATAAAGACCTATAATGGCCACAATTTAGTAAAAGATATTTGTGTTCAAAAAATATTTTCAAAAACAATGAGTAACAACAATATGCATATCACACAAATAATTAATAACAATAGTTGATTTCAATCCCAAAAATATAACTCACAACCCACAATCTAATGAAATAAACAAGTATGTTATTTTGTACACTCACTATAATTCACGCTAAAGAAGAGGGAATTTTTTCCCTATTTGTAACACCCTCCTCCCACATTTACCCAAGTTAATCGCTCCACCGAGGTAAACATGTGATAAAGAGTTACTATGATATGATTCAACTTCCCATGTACAATTAAGGAAGTGGAACCAACGAGACAAGACCTGATCTAGGAGGATCCGGAAATACAAGTGGCCTTGAAAATAGCTCAAAGATCAAAATCACCGTATGGAAGTGAAACTAGGACCAGATCATAGTGATCGTCGCCATGATTTTAATGGTGTGAACAACACTCAAATCCGAGTTCATATGCTCAAGTTATAGTCAGTCCAAGTTCTGGTCAAACTAAGTCAAGTGGCAGTCTTAACGAGGCAACAAATTCACAGAGAACCGGCACATGGAATCTATCCATCGAATGGGTGAATTTTTTTCCTAATTAAATCATCCAGTGAACCCAAAAATTGGCGAAAAAAAAATTGTATAATATATCATTAAAAAACAATATATATATATAAGGGCAAGTTGGGCCCACCAGACCTCGCCCACCCCATCAATCACAGTTCATTTTATTTTATATATTAAATAAAATTTCAAATTGGGGTGGTGGGATGCTACCCCCGCCACACCCCATAGTCCATACAACATATATATCACATAAAATATGTGAGTGGGCCGGCAAAGGCCGACCCACCACACACTTTGTGCCATGCTTCATGACCAAAGGCGCTAGTGGGCTCTGAACACGCCTGGCCAGTTTGGTCGACACACCTCTCGGGAAGCCCAGCCACATTAATTCAAATTTAAACACGACGGTTAAAAAATAACAAGCGCCATACCATATGAGGGTTAGAGGGGTTGGAACCACCTACCTACCCGCTCCAATTCAAGTGATTTTTCCAACAAACCAAATGGTCCACTTTCGTACATCCACCCAACAACTTATTAATATGCCACTCAATTAATTCAACTGGGGCATAGCAGCGGAGGACGAGCAGAACCCTGAGCGGGGGAGGCAGTGGAGCCATGATCGAGGGAATATGCAAGATGAAAAAAAAATTCCCTTAGAGGTTCAGAGGTGTCGAAGACAAAATTGGACAAATTTATACTCAATTTTTCATGATTTCACGACATGATTCCCATAGTAATGTTCATTTCTCCAGCTGAGCTCTCCATTTTCAGGCCATCATCTGGATTGGGGGTATAAGGGTCATTTTTGTAAAGTTGCTTGTAACTGATTTCTTTGATGCCACTTAATAAAAGAAGGCCTCCCCACTGTTGAATAGGGCCCAGAGACGTAGCCCACATTGGGTTAACTATGTAATCAAATAGTTGGGTCTTTGATCTCATGTTTACTTATGTTTTTCCACTTTTTTTCATGTGGTTTAAGTTACTTGGTTGATATTAATTTTTATATGCAATTTTGAATGTATCCTTGAAATTAAATATTTTGGATCAAGTTTGGTATCAGAGAGGGTATTCTTGATGCGAGTTACATAATTATATGCTAACGGGGAACAAGCTCCAAAAATGTGCAAGAAAACTTAAATCCTTTGATCCCGCAGTGGGGCATGTACCATGAAGACGGAACATGGCAAATGATGATGCATGAGATGAAGAAGAGAGAAATATTCGCAAGATCTTTTTTGACATGCCAGAGAAAGTTGACAAGTTATTTGTAGAATTTTAGAAGACAATCATGCATGAGAAGAAAGATCCCAGGGATCATGCATCGATACACCATGAAGGTGGAGGAGAAGAACCTCCTCCCTCTCCATCCACTAGTGATATTTCTTCTTCCTCCTCCTCTTCTCATCATTCTAACGGGAATCAGAGGAATGCATCTAAAATTTCCTTTTTCAATTTGCATGTCAAGTTTGATTTACCTAAATTTATTGGAGAATATGATGCAGAAAATATAGATAATTGGATAATACAAGTTGAAGAGTATTGCCAAAAACAACAAATAAAAGAGGATGAAGCTAAGATCCAGCTAGCATCCCTTTGATTGAGTCAAACTTCTCTCATCTGGTGGGAAGGCAAGTTAAAGCAAGGTGGTAAGAATATTCATAAACTTCTTTCATCTGGGTCTGAGATCATTTTTGCTTTAAGGGGATAGTTTTACCCATTGGGTTACAAATAGAAATCCATAATGGAATGGAAAATTTTGAAACAAAGTAAAGGTCAAAATTTTCATAATTTTACAATGGATTCAAGAAACAAGTATTAGCATTGAATGTTTCACTAGACACTCCTGAGACATTGAAGAAATATATCGGTTCTTTGCATAGTTATTTGCATCATTAATTATTATTATTTGAACCTAAAACTCTTAGTAAATCAAGTGTGAAGGTTGTGCATCTTGAAAGCAGGGGGAAGCATGAACAAGATGACCGCTCAAAGAGGGCAGCAACAGCTAAGAGAAGAGGATCAAATCCCTATTGTACTCATTGTGAGAAAGAAGGGCATGATGATAAGAATTGCTGGAAATTGCATCCATAATTGAGACCTAAGAGGAACAATGGAAAAGAGAAGAAGAAGACATTTTCAACTGTGCAACAAGACCAAGAATTTGAATTAGAGGAGGATGAGAAGATCATAGCTGCGGGAGTTCCAAGTGGTGGACCAATAGACCTGGGATCAGATTCAGGTGACGAAATGAAGATTATAGTTCTTGGGATTGCAACAGATAGACCCATCGACTTCGGTTCTGATTCGGGCGATGAGACAATTATTTCAGCAAATGTTGTACCAAGTATGAAAATGGCACCAAATTTGGCATGGCTCCAAGAACTGGGAGAAATCAACCAAAGAATTAAGGTGAATAATTCTAAACTAAGGAGACTCCTACAAGAAGCAGAGAAGGATAAACAAAGGTTGCAGTATCAGTTATAAGCCAAGGAGGTGGCCTTGGAGAAGTTCCAGCATGACAAGCCTAGTGTAAAATTTGATTCATCAATTTCATGTACTTTTTATGATGATGATTTCGTTGCTTTTGAGAATCATACTACAGGAATGGGATAAAAAGTTTTGAAGAAAATGGGGTGTCAAGGAAAGGGCATCAACATTAATGGCCAGGGAATTGTGAGACCCATCAAAGTGGAGGAATTGCCTCATTATACAGGACTTGGATATGTCAGAAAATAAGTTGTGGAATGATTTAGGATAGCCAGTGACCAACCAACGACATATGGTGAAAGCACCTCATCACATTCTAGTGATAGTGAGGATTCCATAGGAAATTATCATAGGCGCACCAAGAGAAACTGTTCCAAGATGATTCCAAAAGTTTGGAGGAGAAAGATGTTGGAGTTATCACAGCGGAAAAAATTAAACAACTAACACACACAGCAGAAAACCAAACATAAAGACAACAGATTTTAACGTGGTTCACCCAACCAATCTGGGCTACGCCCACCTAACAGGGCATCGGCAATCTCATTCATCAACTGGAGAAAATACAATTGCAGAGTTTCTCATCTGCTCAGCTCTTCCTCACTACACATTCCTCATCATGCTCACTTTCCTCTACGGGCTTACATTTTATAGCTGTGAATGAAAAAAAACTCATAAATTCTCTCACAACAAATATAGGATGCATTAACTCCTCATCGAAGCTAACACAGACCAATGCTCGTCTAGTGGCTTGTCACCTATAAGATTTTCCTCCGGGATTTAAATTTAAAAATAAATAAAGTATAATAATCTCACCTTGACAACAATTAGCACGATACCATGTTCCATTATATTTTTGTTATCTTTTAAGCCAAGAGAAGCCAAACACCAACGCAGCTTCTCCAACAAAACTGGTTTCGTGAACATGTCTGCACATTTTTCCTTTGTATGCACCTTTTCAAGAGAGACTCCCCTTTCAGTGATAACCTGTCTTACAAAATGGTATTTGATAGGTATGTGCTTTGATTTACTATGATAGGCGGGATTTTTAGCCAAGTGAATTGCACTTTGACTATCACAAAATAACTTGATGCTGTCCTCCAACCTACCAAACTCACCAAACAAACCTTTCAACCAAACCGCTTCTTTGCAAGCATGCGAAGCAGCTATGTATTCTTCTTCTGTAGTGGATAAAGCAACAATGTTCTGTAGCTTTGACATCCAACTAATAGCTCCACCTGCAAGAGTAAAGACATACCCTGAAGTTGACCTTCTCTTATCCAAATCACCTGCAAAATCGGAATCAACATATCCACAAACATATTCACTGCTTCTGTTATAAGTGATACAGTAATCACTTGTGCCTCTCAGATACCGAAGCACCCATTTCACTGTTGACCAGTGTTCTTTTCCTGGATTTGCCATATACCTGCTGACAACCCCAACTGCATGTGAAATATCTGGTCGAGTACAAACCATCGCATACATCAAACAACCTACTACATTGGCATATGGAATTCGAGACATATATTCCTTTTCTTCATTAGTGTTAGGACATAAACTTGAAAAAAGCTTAAAATGGGAAGCAAAAGGGACTGAAACAGGCTTCACATTGTTCATACCAAACCTCAAGAGTATCTTCTCAACATACTTCTGTTGTGATAGCCACAGCTTACCATTTTACATGTCTCTGAAAATCTCCATGCCCAAAATCTGTCTTGCTGCTCCTAGATCTTTCATATCAAACGTCCTAGCCATCTGAGCCTTTAACCTGTTGATATCTGTTATGCTTTTGCTTGCTAAAAGCATATCGTCAACATACAACACTAAGATAATGAACATGCCATTACTTAATTTCTTAAAGTAAACACAATGATCATATTCACTTCTTATATAATTTTGACTCAACATGAAAGAATCAAATTTCTTGTACCACTGTCGAGGCGACTGCTTCAGACCATACAATGATTTCTTGAGCCTGCAGACAAATTTCCTGTTGCGATTTTGAACAAACCCTTCCGGTTGTTCCATGTAAATCTTCTCATCTAAATCTCCATGTAAAAATGCAGTTTTAACATCTAGTTGCTGTAATTCTAAATCAAGTAAAGCAACTAATGCTAACACAATCCGAATTGAGACAATTTTCACAAATGGTGAAAAAATCTCATGAAATTCAACGCCTGCTTTGTGAGAAAAACCTTTTGCGACCAGCCTCGCTTTGTACCTGTCTTCTGTATCATCAACACCCTTCTTCAATTTGTAAACCCACTTACAACCCACATTTTTTCTGTCTTTAGGAAGTTCTACCAGATCCCATGTGGCATTCTTCGCTAACGCCTTCATCTCGTCCTTCATAGCCTCTTTCCACTTACCACTGTTTGAACCTTCTATAGCTTCCTGATAACACAAAGGTTCATCATCATTAGCAGTTAAAGCAACTGAAGTAACATAATCATCATACCTTTTAGGAAGTCATCTGATTCTTGTAGACCTCCTTAAAGATGTTTCTGGTACTTCCACAATTTGCTGATTATTATCTGTAGGAACTTCTTCATGATCAGCATCTGAAATAAGTTCATGATCTGCATCTGAAACTTGTTCATGATCTGAATCTGAAACTTGTTCACTTGGACTATCATCAGTTTTTGAACTAGTTTCAAATTGAATGTGTTGAAGCTTAGGTTCAATATCCTGTTTCAATTCATCATCTACATCTCGATTTTCAAGTGAGTATTCATTAAATTTAACATCTCTGTTAATGATGATCTTGTGAGTAGTAGGATCCCACAACCTGTATCCGTTAGTCCCATCACCATATCCAACAAAGATATATCTTTTTGATTTAGGATCTAACTTAGAACGCTAATGTTTCGGAACTAGAGCATATGCATCACAACCAAAAACTTTCAGTTTAGAATAATCACATGGATAACCTTTCCATACCTCTTGAGGAATTTTGCATCCTATTGCAATTGATGGTGATCGATTTACCAAGTAACAAGCTGTAGAAACCGCTTCTGTCCACAATTCCTTTTGCAAATTGGCATTACTAAGCATACTTCTTGCTCTCTCTAAGGGAGTCCTGTTCATGCGTTCAACAACTCCGTTTTGTTGAGGAGTATATACAGTGGTTTTATGTCTTTCGATCCCAACATCCTTGCAATAATTATCAAATTCCTTTGAAGTAAACTCACCACCATTGTCAGTTCTTAAACATTTAATGGTTCTTCCAGTGATGTTTTCAACTAATGCTCTAAACTGTTTGAAAACTATGAATACATCAAACTTCTTCCTTAACATGTAGACCCACACTTTTCTAGAGAAATCATCAATAAAAGATACAAAATATGGCGATCCTCCATATGAGGTTGTAGGAGATGGACCCCAAACATCAGAATGGATATAATCAAGGATTCCCTTACTAGTATGTTTTCCAGTTTTAAACTTCTGCTTGCTTTGTTTCCCAAACAGACAATGTTTGCAGAAATCTAACTTAGAAGATTTTAAACTAGGAAGTAACTTACGATCAGATAAATTTTTTAATCCTCTTTCGCTCATATGGCCCAACCTTTGATGCCATAAACGAATAGAATTACTGTCATTTTCAGATACTGTAGAAGCATGATCTGACTCTGTTCTTCCTTCTAACTGGAAAAGATTTCCAACCTTCTTTGCTTTCATTACTAGTAAAATTCCATTATAAACTTTCATTACTCCACCTTGAATAAAGGTTTTATATCCAATAGTGTCTAGTACTCCTAGTGAAATGAGGTTTTTTCTTAGTTCAGGTACATATCTTACATCAGTTAGAATTTTATTTGTCCCATCAAACATTTTAATCTGGATGCTTCCAATTCCCACAATATTACATGAGGCATCATTTCCCATATAAACCACTCCATCATTGATTGATTTATAAGTTTTAAACCACTCTCTATGAATGCACATGTGATTTGACGCACCAGAATCTAACAGCCAATGTTGATCATGATTAGACAAAATAATTGATAACACTTCATCACTCATACCTGAAATCGATGTCGAACCTGTATCTGTCGTGTTTGCTTCTTTCTTCTTTTTCGAAGAGTCTCCTTTGGATGTTTGTTGTCTCTTCCAACAGTCCTTCTTCAAATGTCCTGATTTGCCACAAAACCAGCACTTTACCTTACTCTTCTTCCCTTTCGATTTTGAACGCGAGTTGTTGTGCTTACTGAAGCATCTTTCTTTGGAACGACCTTTGACCATCATTGCTTCTGATGTAGAGGTTTCTGAATTTGACCTCTTCCTTGTTTCTTCGGATAACAAAGCTCCAACAACATCATCAAATTCAAGGGTTTCTGATGAACTAAGACTTATAGAAGTAACAAAATGATCCCATGACTCGGGCAACGAGCATAATAAAGTTACAGCTTTATCTTTAGATTCAAATTTTACTTCTATACTTTCTAACTGCACCAGGAGAGTATTAAAGGTATTCAGATGATCAGTTATCGTCGTACCTTCTTTCATGCGCAATCTATACAACTGTCGCTTCAGAAGAATCCTATTGGTTAAGGATTTTTTCATGTACAGCTTTTCAAGCTTTGACCACAAACCAGCAACAGTTTTCTCTGACACGATGTTAAACAAAACATCATCCGCCAAACACAGTTGAATGCCGCTCAGTGCTCTTTCATCCAAGTCACTCCATTCATCATCTGTCATGGTGTAAGGCTGTTTGGATTTTCCCAACAGCGCCTTTCGCCACACCTTGTTGCACAAGTAGATCATACATCTTCACCTTCCAAATCTCGAAGTTGTTTTTGCCATTGAACTTCTCGATCTCAAAACGGGCACTTTGTGTTTTTGCCATGTTTAGTAACTCGTGTCACAAAATCTCCAATTGCAACTTTTTAATAAAGAATGCCCTTTTTAATAAAAAATTCCCTTAAAAAAAATATACCCTTTACCTTTATAAAATGCCTTTCCTTCTTTAATACCATGTGCAAATGGCAATTTAATATTCAAATCGATTTCTAAATTCCCTTCACCTTATAATATCATGGCATAAAATAAACTTCTCAAATTAATAAAAAAATGCCCCCTTCTAAACTCCATATAATGGAATTCTAAGTGCCACCCTTCTTAACAAAATCGATTTAACTTTAAAATCACCCCTCAAATCGATTTATATAAATCGATGTTAAAAATCTTCAATGCAAATCGATTTTTTAAATACACATTGAATTATTACAATTCAATGTAAAATGATTTGAAAGAATACAAATCGATTAAATATAAACTCAAATCCTTTTTTTCATGTATCGATTTTTTTTTTCCTTAAACATTGCAATTGATTTTCAATTTGCAAAAAAAAAATCGATTTTAAATGAATGGCAATTGATTTGAATGGCAATTCGAATACCATTAAAACGGAGTTCACTCCATTAGACTTTAATGCAAAAAAAAAGAAAAAAAAAAATCGATTTGTGAAACACTTAATGCAACAGCACCTTCAAATACGCTCTGGCATTTGAATACGGCACTGTTCAACGCTGCCTTGCACGCAGTCCACCACACTGTTCAACGCTGCTAGCCTTCTCCAAACTCGGCTCTCTCCACACGGACAGAAGATTTCAACATGTACACGAGATTCTCCAAACCATCGTTCAACAAAACCACAGCTGGTCTTCACACAGATCAATTCGACAACTCGCAGCTTATGAACGCGGCCCTCCACAGCTATAAATAAATAGTTCCCGGCTTCTGCAATTGGCCGCCCACACTCACCCTCTGATACCAAATGTTGGAGTTATCACAGCAGAAAACATTAAACAACTAACACACACAGCAGAAAACCAAACCTAAAGACAGCAGATTTTAACGTGGTTCACCCAACCAATCTGGGCTACGTCCACCTAACAGGGCATCGGCAATCTCATTCATCAACTGGAGAAAATACAATTGCAGATTTTCTCATCTGCTCAGCTCTTCCTCACTACACATTCCTCATCATGCTCACTTACCTCTACAGGCTTACATTTTATAGCTGTGAATGAAAACAAACTCATAAATTCTCTCACAACAAATATAGGATGCATTAACTCCTCATCAGAAACTACTGGAGCCAATGTATCAACAAATCCTATTGTTGTCACCTACATTATATTTTCCTCCAGATTTAATTAAAAATAAGAAATAAAATCTCAACAAAAGAATCATTATAGTCACTGCAACGAGGATGGACACCAGAAATCCATGTTTCAGACACTCCAGACCTAGAAAGTACCTATGAAGAAACCAGTTGGTGAAGATATTCAAGAAGAGAATCCTCCACAGGTATATGACCCATTTTCCTTTTTTATTAACAAATGGTTTTACTAGGTATAGTCGCTTTTCATGTCCACAATTTGTAAATCATGCATTGTGAATAATTTTAAAGGTGATGATGTTTCTTACATCACTTATTAAATAAAAAATGGTGTTTTTGGGCTTTTGTTGATAGTTGGGGTATTGGTTTCTATTATAATGTAAAATTTACCAAAGAGTGTGTGTTATAAACTCTTGGAAAGTATGGGGTTGTTTGAGTCATGTGTGGTTTTGTATGTGATTGCAAAAACTGTACCAGATTGTCATGCAATGCAAATGTTGAAAGTGTGGCTTGAAAAATACATATGCAGTGTGCAAGATAAGTTCATGATTTTGGAGGACCAAAATCTCCTCAATGGGGAGGAATGATCCAAGAGGATCCAAAAATACAAGTGGCCTTGAAAATAGCTCAAACATAAAATTCATCGTATGGAAGTGAAACTAGGACCATATTTTTTTTCTCGTCACCCTAATTCCAACAGTATGAATGACACTCAAATCTGAGTTCAAATGCTCAAGTTATAGTTGGTCAAAGTTCTGGTCAAACTTGACCAAGTGGCAGTTTTAACGAGGCAACAAATTGGCGACCAAGTGGTTTAAGGTACTTGGTTAATATTCTCTGTTATATGAAATTTTGAATGCATCCTTGAAGTTAAATATTTTGGATCAAGACCAATCTAACCTTCCTCATATGCTATAGGACCTTTAAAAGATCAACCCCTGAGACAACTTGCTGTTTGACTAATCTGGAGCCCCTTTTGCACTAATGAAAAGCCCTCCATGCGACTAAAACCCTCCAGCTACATGAAAAACAAGGAATCCATGTGAATACAATATTTTTCAGGAAGTTTTGTGCCAGCGACCCCAGATTCAGAGCCAATTTTTCAAGGCCAGGACTCATGCCACCGCCCAGAACTTCCTGAAACTTCCAAAAATTATAAATAACATGATGACAGGGCCTCTAATGCAAAACTTAAACAAGGACCTAATCTGACAAGTCCTAGCCATCACATACATTATGTCAAATGAATCATGAACATATAATCTACATGTCATATAAACACATCTCAGCATAGGAACTTCACACTCATATGAGAATTTCCAAGAAGGACTGATGACTTCTCATAATATTTGCATTACCATATATTAATTCATACATTAATTGTGCATTCCTTTAATAAAAAAAACATATTGAGAGCCATGACTAATATATTTCATAAAACCATGCTTACAAATAGCAAAATAACAATGATAAAACAACCATCAAGATCAAATAATAACCAACACCTTTACACATAATACACAAGAAGAAAATAACTCTTATTAACATTTGCAAAATTCAACAAGGTTAGGGACTTCCACGTACCACACAACCATAGATTGTGTTGAAATGGGTCTTTCTTTCATCCAATCACCCATGTTCCATATTCCAAGCATGAGTGTGGGACTCACATTAAAACCAATCAATGCTTCCTTAGGCTTTACTAAAATCCCCCAAGGGATTCCTAGGCAAAAACAAGAAACATACAATACCAAGATTTACTGCAATCTCACCATATACAAGTCCAAGGTTCACTAGGCTTATACAAGCATGGATGCCTCTAGATCTCTCCACTTAAACTGTGAGTAACTTTTCCATATCCAGTCTCTAGGATTTATTGTATATCCCTCCATTCACCGGTCGAGGATTCTTAGGCCTAATCGAGACTCCACCCTCTAGTAATTACGATATATCCCGCCATTCACCAGTCGATGATTCCTAGGCCTAATCGAGGGCATACACCTCTAAGATTTACCATATATCACCATTCACCAGTCGAGGATTCCTAGGTCCCCCGAGGTACACACAATCTGACTTTACCACAATCCCACCTTCACCGGTCCAGGGATTTCTAGGCCTTGTGTTCTCTTGAGAACACCCTACTCAATTCCAAAATCATCTGACAGCCCATCTCAACCAAGAGATACCCCATCACACCATGGCTATTTAGAAATGGAAAGGAAAGGTTGAAAACCACTATCATAGTTTGCAAAACCCATGCTAATGACAACTAGAGAACCAAATAAACACATGCATGTACCATGCATGTCAAATCTAGCAAGGAAATCACACATGAAAATCAATAATTCTAAGTAACCATGTTGTAGTTGGTTGATCCAACTCTTCCTTACTTGATATTTTCTTCCTTTTATTCCTTTGTCATTTATTTTCTTTCCTTAATCCAAGGTTAAAGTGCTCCAAGAAAAATCTAAGTGTGGAAGAGTATGTGAGAGTAGAGAAAATAGAGAGAGAGATCAAAACTGAACTGACAAAAATTTTACACAGATCCTTAGAAGCCTTTTTGTCAATGAGGCCTCTAATTTCTTTAATTTTCAATTATTTTCCTTCATTTTACTCCTCACATGCAACATGTGTTAGAGATACAGCAGCAAAAATATAAAATCAAATAAGACACACAGCATTCAACCATGAAAAACACAAATTTTAATGTGGTTCACCCAACCAATCTGGGCTACGTCCACCTAACAGGGCATCGGCAATCTCATTAATCAACTGCAGAAATACAATAGCAGAGTTTCTCATCTGCTCAGCCTTCCTCATTACACATTCCTCCTCATGCTCACTTGCCTCTACGGGCTTGCATTTTATAGCTGTGAATGAAAACAAACTCATTAATTCTCTCAAAATAAATATGATTATTCACTCCTCATCGAGAAGCTGATGGAGCCAATGTAGCAGCAATCTATTGTTCATCATTACATGAGATTTTCTCTAGAAAGATTCATGACCCAAAATAAGAAACAAAAATCTCAACAATCTCCACCTTGACAACAATTGGCTTGATACCTCATTCTTTATTTTTTTTACTTTCTGCAAGCCAAGAGAAGCCAGACACCATCGTAGCTTCTCTAACAAAATTGGTTTCGTGAACATGTCTGCACAGTTTTCCTTTGTATGCACCTTTTCAAGAGACACTCCCCTTTCAGTGATAACCTGTCTTACAAAATGGTACTTGATAGGTATATGCTTTGATTTACTATGATAGGCGGGATTTTTAGCCAAGTGAATTGCACTTTGACTATCACAAAATAACTTGATGCTGTCCTGCAACCTACCAAACTCACCAAACAAACCTTTCAACCAAACCGCTTCTTTGCAAGCATGCGAAGCAGCTATGTATTCTGCTTCTATAGTGGATAAAGCAACAATGTTCTGTAGCTTTGACATCCAGCTAATAGCTCCACCTGCAAGAGTAAAGACATACCCTGAAGTTGACCTTCTCTTATCCAAATCACCTGTAAAATCAAAATCAACATATCCACAAACATATTCACTGCTCCTGTTATAAGTGATACAATAATCACTTGTGCCTCTCAAATACCGAAGCACCCATTTCACTGCTGACCAGTGTTCTTTTCTTGGATTTTCCATATACCTGCTGACAACCCCAACTTCATGTGAAATATCTGGTCGAGTACAAACCATTGCATACATCAAACAACCTACTACATTGGCATATGGAATTCGAGACATATATTCCTTTTCTTCATTAGTGTTAGGACATAAACTTGAAGAAAGCTTAAAATGGGAAGCAAAAGGGACTGAAACAGGCTTCACATTGTTCATACCAAACCTCAAGAGTATCTTCTCAACATACTTATGTTGTGATAGCCACAGCTTACCATTGCTCCTGTCTCTGAAAATCTCCATGCCCAAAATCTGTCTTGCTGCTCCTAGATCTTTCATATCAAACGTCCTAGCCATTTGAGCCTTTAACCTGTTGATCTCTATTATGCTTTTGCTTGCTAAAATCATATCGTCAACATACAACACTAAGATAATGAACATGCCATTACTTAATTTCTTAAAGTAAACACAATGATCATATTCACTTCTTATATAATTTTGACTCATCATGAAAGAATCAAATTTCTTGTACCACTGTTGAGGCGACTGCTTCAGACCATACAATGATTTCTTGAGCCTGCAGACAAATTTCCTGTTGCGATTTTGAACAAACCCTTCCGGTTGTTCCATGTAAATTTCCTCATCTAAATATCCATGTAAAAAAGCAGTTTTAACATCTAGTTGCTGTAATTCTAAATCAAGTAAAGCAACTAATGCTAACACAATCCGAATTGAAACAATTTTCACAACTGATGAAAAAATCTCATGAAAGTCAACGCCTGCTTTCTGAGAAAAACCTTTTGCGACTAGCCTCGCTTTGTACCTGTCTTCTGTATCATCAACACCCTTCTTCAACTTGTAAACCCACTTACATCCCACAGTTTTTCTGTCTTTAGGAAGTTCTACCAGATCCCATGTGGCATTCTTCGCTAACGCCTTCATCTCGTCCTTCATAGCCTCTTTCCACTTACCACTGTTTGAACCTTCTATAGCTTCCTGATAGCACAAAGGTTCATCATCGTTAGCAGTTAAAGAAACTGAAGTAACATAATCATCATACCTTTTAGGAAGTCGTCTGATTCTTGTAGACCTCCTTAAAGATGTTTCTGGTACTTCCACAATTTGCTGATTATTATCTGTAGGAACTTATTCATGATCAGCATCTGAAACATGTTCATGATCTGCATCTGAAACTTGTTCATGATCTGAATCTGAAACTTGTTCATCTAGACTATCATCAGTATTTTAACTAGTTTCAAACTGAATGTGTTGAAGCTGAGGTACATTATCCTGTTTCAATTTATCATCTACATCTGGATTTTCAAGTGAGGATTCATTAAATTTAACATCTCTGTTAATGATGATCTTGTGAGTAGTAGGATCCCACAACTTGTATCCCTTAGTCCCATCACCATATCCAACAAAGATATATCTTTTTGATTTAGGATCTAACTTAGAACGCTGATGTTTCGGAACTAGAGCATATGCATCACAACCAAAAACTTTCAGTTTAGAATAATCACATGGATAACCTTTCCATACCTCTTGAGGAATTTTGCATCCTATTGCAGTTGATGGTGATCGATTTACCAAGTAACAAGCTGTAGAAACCGCTTCTGTCCACAATTCCTTCTGCAAGTTGGCGTTACTAAGCATACTTCTTGCTCTCTCTAGGACAGTCCTGTTCATGCGTTCAGCAACTCCGTTTTGCTGAGGAGTATATATAGTGGTTTTATGTCTTTCCATCCCAGCATCCTTGCAATAATTATCAAATTCCTTTGAAGTAAACTCACCACCATTGTCAGTTCTTAAACATTTAATGGTTCTTCCAGTGATGTTTTCAACTAATGCTCTAAACTGTTTGAAAACTGTAAATACATCAGACTTCTTCTTTAACATGTAGACCCACACTTTTCTAGAGAAATCATCAATAAAAGATACAAAATATGACGATCCTCTATATGAGGTTGTAGGAGGTGGACCCCAAACATTAGAATGGATATAATCAAGAATTCCCTTACTAGTATGTTTTCCAGTTTTAAACTTCTGCTTGCTTTGTTTCCCAAACAGACAATGTTTGCAGAAATCTAACTTAGAAGATTTTAAACTAGGAAGTAACTTACGATCAGACAAAATTTTTAATCCTCTTTCGCTCATATGGCCCAACCTTTGATGCCATAAACGAATAGAATTACTGTCGTTTTCAGATACTGTAGAAGCATGATCTGACTCTGTTCTTCCTTCTAACTGGAAAAGATTTCGAACCTTCTTTGCTTTCATTACTAGTAAAATTCCTTTATAAACTTTCATTACTCCACCTTGAATAAAGGTTTTATATCCATTAGTGTCTAGTACTCCTAGTGAAATGAGGTTTTTTCTTAGTTCAGGTACATGTCTTACATCAGTTAGAATTTTATTTGGCCCATCAAACATTTTAATTTGGACGCTTCCAATTCCCACAATATTACATGAGGCATCATTTCCCATATAAACCACTCCATCATTGATTGATTTATAATTTTTAAACCACTCTCTATGAATGCACATGTGATTTGACACACTAGAATCTAACAGCCAATGTTGATCATGATTAGACAAACTAACTGATAACACTTCATCACTCATACCTGAAATCGATGCCGAACCTGTATCTGTCATGTTTGCTTCTTTCTTCTCTGTCGAAGAGTCTTCTTTGGATGTTTGATGTCTCTTCCAACAGTCCTTCTTCAAATGTCCTGATTTGCCACAAAACCAGCACTTTACCTTACTCTTCTTCCCTTTCGATTTTGAATGCGAGTTGTTGTGCTTACTGAAGCGTCTTTCTTTAGAACGACCTCTGACCATCATTGCTTCTGATGTGGAGGTTTTTGAATTTGACCTCTTCCTTGTTTCTTCGGACAACAAAGCTCCAACAACATCATCAAATTCAAGGGTTTCTGATGAACTAAGACTTATAGAAGTAACAAAATGATCCCATGACTCGGGCAACGAGCATAATAAAGTTACAGCTTTATCTTATGATTCAAATTTTACTTCTATACTTTCTAACTGCACCAGGAGAGTATTAAAGGTATTCAGATGATCAGTTATCGTCATACCTTCCTTCATGCGCAAGCTGTACAACTGTCGCTTCAGAAGAATCCTATTGGTTAAGGATTTTGTCATGTACAGCTTTTCAAGCTTTGACCACAAACCAGCAGCAGTTTTCTCTAACACGATGTTAAAAAAAACATCATCCGCCAAACACAGTCGAATGCCGCTCAGTGCTCTTTCATCCAGATCACTCCATTCATCATCTGTCATGTTGTAAGGCTGTTTGGATTTTCCCAACAGCACCTTCGCCACGCCTTGTTGCACAAGTAAGATCATACATCTTTACTTTCCAGATCTCGAAGTTCTTTTTGCCATTGAATTTTTCGATTTCAAACCGGGCACTTTGTGTTTTTGCCATAGCTTAATAGCTCGTGTCACAAAAAATCTCCAATTGCAACTTTTTAATAAATGAAATTTTTTTTTTATATTTTAATCAAAAAATAATTTTGATTAAAAAATTGCCCTTTCCTTAAAGAATGCCTTCAATTAAAAAAAACTTATACCCTTCACCTTAAAAAAAAAAAAAAAAAAGGCCTTTCTCTTAATACCAAATGTAAATGGAATTTACATTATTAAACATTATAAAAAGGCTTTTAATAAAATCGATTTATTCTCATCACTTCAAAAATCGATTTATTCTTTTTTTTAAAAAGACCAATTCAAAAAATCGATTTATTCTTAAACCACTTTAAAATCGATTTATTCTTTTTAAAACGACTGCTTCAAAAAATCGTTTTATTTAAACCACTTCAAAAAACCGATTCTTCACAAATCGTTTTATGAAATATGAAACACAAAACAATTTCTAATAAAACAAATCGACCCCTTTTTTCTTCAAACGACATTTAATATATATATAACTGAAGGCATTTCGATACCTGTCTAACTCACGGCACAGCGGAATAAGAGCTCAGAAAACGATCTTGGCATTTCAACAGTCCACGGTTCTTATGATTCAGACCCGGGATTATGCTATATGCTATCTATGCATGCCCATGGCCATCGGCTGTCTCGGTATTACAGTGGCATGCAGCGTATCGTTCACAAGCCAACTCACAGCTCGTCCAGCGTTTGCAGCCTTATCCAGCCCAGCTGCACTGACATCAAACCTCGACAGCGCTTCTCCAACTCAGAATTCAGACTTATACTCAAATCAACGACGGCTCTGCGCTCTGATACCAATTGTTAGAGATATAGCAGCAGAAATATAAAATCAAATAAGACACACAGCATTCAACCATGAAAAAAACAAATTTTAATGTGGTTCACCCAACCAATCTGGGCTACGTCCACCTAACAGGGCATCGGCAATCTCATTAATCAACTGCAGAAATACAATAGCAGAGTTTCTCATCTGCTCAGCCTTCCTCATTACACATTCCTCCTCATGCTCACTTGCCTCTACGGGCTTGCATTTTATAGCTGTGAATGAAAACAAACTCATAAATTCTCTCACAACAAATATAGGATGCATTAACTCCTCATCAGAAACTGATGGAGCCAATGTAGCAAAAAATCCTATTGTTGTCATCCACATGAGATTTTCTCCAGATTTAATTTAAAAATAAGAAATAAAATCTCAACAACATGTGACCTTTCATCTTACTTTTCTCCTATTTTCCATTATTTTCATAAACAAAATGACAATTAATGCCTCTTACCTTTTCAAATCCTTTGGCATTGCCTTTGTCAATTTCCCTTAGCCATAATAAGCCAAATGAACACCCGATAGGATTTTTTTCCCAACATTCAGCTTGGAATATGTGTCTCGTGACCTTGGTCTTATTTTTATTTTATTAACTTTATCACATGAATTTTTTAACCCGGGGTTGTTACAGACCCCTCCCCCGTAGGGGAACATTGTCCTCGGTGTTCAATGACACCTACAACTTGCGAGACCACTGAAAATAAAAATATACTTCCCATGGAGCTTTATAAATGATCTCGTTGTAGTATTTACAATGAACAACATGTTGAAAACAAAACCCACATGACAACATAGTAACATGACACCCATACTGCTTATTGGAGCTTTAAAATACAACTTGTTGTGATATATATATATATAGACATGAAAAAACACAATGATTTAGGTGTATATTAGTATCTACCCACCTATTCCACCTAAACCTCCAATCAGTTTCATCTTTCTCCTTAATTATAACAGCATTTACTATTTTTAGCAGTTTTTCAGGTCTTGAACTTTTGGAGCTGTTTTAACCCCAAAAAATGGATGCAGCAGGACCATTCCCATAGGTAGTGTCTTTTGTAAAATATTTTATTACTCAAAGAGATATTTCCAACAAGGTATCGTACGCTCCAAACGGAAATGATATGACCCAGTTACGACCCCAGGAATTATGCTGCCCAACTAAACCCAACGGGGCCCACAAACTCTTGGTGTTCCATCTCTTGCGATTAAGGTTTTGGTTTTTTATGGTTTTCCTTTGTTTTTAAATAATAAAATTCTCTTAAGCCTCATTTTAACATAGTTCATAGGGATGTAGTCGCCACATCTCTTCTTAGAGATAAGCTACCATCACTGAAGCTAGTTTATTTCCATTCTTCTTGTAATCATATTTCAATTCCTTGATATTAATGAAATGAAGATTTATTTATGTTTCATCTCTATATTTATGTTTCATCTATATATATATATATATATATATATTGTGTTCCTACATAAGTTTGGATAAGTGGTATCATGGTGGTCTTCTCTTTCTCTGTTTTTCTTTGCATGTCCCCAAAAAGGTCAGGGTATAAGGAGTTAGGGCTCGAACTGGTTGAAACTTTGCAATACCAGCCTCATGAACCCTGGCGGCCTCCCATGGGGGAAGAAAATAAATATGAGGGAGTAGGATATCCTTTTAAAATATTTCTCGAGGAATCCCTCGAGCGACAAACGAACGCGATTATGGATAACTTTTCCGACGTCTTGTTGCAGATAACCACAAGCGATGCATCTTTATCCAACAGCCACTCTAGAGGTGGAACTCCCTTTAAGATACAATTCAACTTTGACATTCCCATATTTTAAGTCCAAATATATGAAAACGTCATAGATATATGGTTGAATCTGTTGGAAGGGTATTTTTTGGTTCGTGACTTTTCCATTCGGGAAAAATTAACTTTTTCACTCCTCAAATCTGCCCTCCATGTCAAGGACTAGTCATAAACCTATTGTGAACAGTTGGAAGAGAGAGAACCTTCATTGTTTTCAGTCACACCCACTTGAATTATTTCCAATATGGAATCAAGGAACAGTATTACCCCATGGGGAGATATGATGAAAAGTACATACAATGGATGACAGTGCGGCAGCAAAGCAACCAAGATGTGCATGAGTTGACGAATCTTTTCCATACCCTGCGCACAAATTTCAGTATCAAAGATTCAGGAAAACATGTAATGCTCAAGTACTACAGTTTCTTGCATAAATAAATTTAGGAGGAAATGGAGTTCCTCTACATCTCCTTGCTTGGTGCAGCATACCACTATGCTGCCAAGATTGAGCCGAAATTTAAACAAAAGAAGTGAGACTTTGGATATATAAATATGAAGCAAGGGAAAGGCACCCCCAAACCACATAACAAAGGAAAAATCCAAGGTGGGGTGACCCAGGAAAAGATAATGAAGGACACAAGGAAATGGTGTGAGTTCCATAAGAGCCCCACTCACAACACAAGTGAGTGTTGATCCAAGCAATCATTGGTGGCCGAGTTGAATGCTTCTGAATCAGATTCATGTTCCAACTCCAATTCAGAACCTAACAAGGGGAATGATGAATGGAAGCATATTATTGATGCTAAACCAGTTCCACCATTGCCACCACCAATATACAGAATATTGATCCCAAATATCCAAAGGAGGGGGAGTGCCTCTTCCACTCACAAATGTGGGTGAAGGGTTCTCCATTGCAGTTCATTGTCGATGGTGGTAGCCAATAGAACCTCATATCAGTATAGGTCATGAAGTGGTTGGGTCTATCGACCACACCACATCTGCATCCATACACCATCGACTAGATTCACCAAGGATGAGATCTCTGCATCATCCAGCAATGTCGCCTTCCCAACAGCATCAATCCTTTCATAGATGAGGTGTTATGTGATGTTTCTCCTCTAAAATTTTCCGATGTATTATTAGGCCAACCATACTTGTAGAAGTGTCATGTTGTGTATGTTTTTAGGCCTCACATTGTTATTATTTATTTGGGCAATAATTTATAGAGGATACCCGAGGTAGCATTGCCTATCACCATCTCTTTGATCTTTGTGAAGAAACGACGTAAGATCGTTTCCCAGACTAGGAAATTTGTCTTCCTTATGATCCACCCTTAGGGAAAGAAGAATATTTTGGCCACATCCACAGCCTCCATACAAGGCTCTTCCACATGAAAGCAGAAGATGTACAAGGTCATGGAGGAGTATAGGGACATCCTCACCTCACCCACAGGGGTACCCCTGCATTGTCATGTCAAGCACTCGATCGATCTAACCCCAGGTGCGCCACTACCCAATGGAATGACATACCAACACTGTGTTATAGAGAATTATGAACTTAAGAGCTAAATTCATGTGTTTTTACATAAAGAGCACATCAAGACAAGTTCATCACCCTGTGGGAGCCTGATCATGTTGGTACAGAATAAATGCAGCACTTGTAGACTCGATATTGACTATCAAGCATTGAATAACATCATCGTCCAAAATAGGTATCCAATCCAATGTATTTATGACCTTCTAGACCAAATCAAGGGGGGGGAATATTTTAGCAAGATTGATTTTAAGTCTGGTTATAACCATGTTTTAATCAAACCCTCGGATGTGTGGAAGACTACCTTCAAATCCAAGGAGGGCCTTTTTGAATGGATTGTCATGCCTTTCGATTTGATGAATGCCCTTACAACCTTCATGAGGCTGATGGATGACATATTGTGCCCCTTCACCAACTCATTCACGGTAGTGTATTTGGATGACGTCTTGATCTTTAGCCATATTTTGGAAGATAACCTACACCATATATGCCATGTGTAATGTTCCCAAATTTTAGCCTCAAAGCTAAATGGAACATTAGAGTTAGCAACATCTTTAGCCGATGAATAAATGGGTAGAAAAAACCATAAGTCTCCTAAGAAGGAATAAAAACACTTCAAGTGTGAAAGGAGACACTCCTTGCAGCTTAATAAAACACCTCCATGTGTGAATAGGGATAATATCAGGTTGATTCAGTCCACTTTGACTAAGTCAACAGCGCAGATATGGAGGAGCAGAAATCAAAGAAGGAATAATGTAGTTTTGGAGGGAGATAAATCTTTTGATGGGGATGACCTAATTGAGTGGGGCCAAGGGCAAGAAAACTCATATTTTATTTAAGGAATAGGATGGCAGCATTATTATTCATGTTTTAGATTATTATTTTGGTATGCTCAGACTTTTTCTTCCTCTTGTTGTTTAGCAGGGTTGTTGTGATGTTTAGCACCAGGTGTTCCCGAGCAGCAATCCCACCTCTTTCCTTGAGGAGCCTCTTGGAATATTTTGCACTCAATTTCCACATCAGGTTTTTAGGCCAAGCTTCAGCCTACTTCATCAGCACAGTTTCTGCAGGTTATTGCGCAGTGTTGCAGGGTGCAGCAGTGGAAGGGATTGGAAACCCACTTTCCTGAGCCAGTTTCTCATAGGAGGGAGGTTTCCTTCCATTGGGAGATCTGTTTGGAGAGGTCTTGAGCTCCTTTCAGATCTGTGGTATTAGACAACACATTTCCCCAAATTCCTAGCATTTTTCCAACTAGGGAATGCATTATTTCTAGAGGCAACTTTAGTGGATGGTCTAGTGGCTTCGTTGTAGTGTTTTCTTGTGATTAAGAGGTTCATCCTTTCATGGGAGGAATCCCTTGAGGGATCTACATCAGATCAGACATATTTCAACCTTATACACTCTTGTATATCATGTTGCAGTGATTATTCAGTTTATTTCTGAAGATCACCATTTTTCTGTGAGTGTATGACAAGAAACCCTTGCCGGGTTCTCTTGTATTTTGTATGAGGAGACTAGATCTCAGTTCTTAAGAATTATTGATCAATATATGAGTAGATCTACTTTTTATCCTAATTTCTAAGTTTAAACCCTCATAATACTGCGTTTTTTCTTTTGTGCATAATTTCTGAGTAGCAGTGTCTGGGGTTTTAGTGATTTTCAGCTACACTAGGTGTGGGAGGTCTGTTTACCTCACCTAGCTTATTTTGTTTCTGATCTCCTCTTGGAAGTAGATGCAAGATGGATATATCTATTGGATCCAGGTGATTATTTTCATTTTTATGGCTTACATTTCTGGAAATGCATTTTTTTGTGAATGCATTGCTGAGCAGTCCATTTTTGGAATATTTTAAGATATTCCCATTACTACTTATTTTACCTATTTTGGGATATTAAAGTGGTATCAGAGCTTCAATATTGGCTCAACCTATGGATCTCAGGCCATTATAATTTCAGGAGAGATAGAAAGAAAAGAGAAGGCTCTATTATGTGAAGGGAGAAAGGAAGACAGACTTACAAAGCTTCTTCCAAAATCTATGCAGAGCTTTTAAGAAGAGCTTAAGAAAATAAGAATGGAGATGGTATCTCCAAAGGATTTTGGATCTAGAGCTGAATCTAGATTTGCACATGGTGAGTGTGAGAATGAAGCTACACACCATGATGCACAACGTAGTCAAGTGCCAAGATCTATCTTAATATGGATGAAAGGAGGGAGAATAACTAAGAGGAAAAATTTTAGTGAATTGTTGTAGGAGTATGAATCTAAAACTGATAGGTTTAGAGATCATACCAATTTCCAAGAGTTTTGCAAGATCCAGGTGGAGGAGAGCAAGCAATAGGATGCAGATAGATTTCTTCTATCTACTTTTGAAGGTTCACCTACATGTTCAGTGGGAGCTTGGGTGAAGGAGCTAGACTCCTATTTACAGCAACACCACATTTCTGAAGATGAATCCATCAGGATTGCAGTGCTGCATTTCAGAGGTAAGGCCTATGCATGGTGGATTTTTGAATCTTATTCTTTGAAAAATGAAAACACTTCCTCTTATGCAAGATTCATTGAAACATTGATGGAAAGGTTTGATGGGAAACTTCCTAAGACACATGAGCAAGAGAAACTTGAGAGAACAAAAACCTTGCATGTGATTGAGGAGACTCCACTTCAGAAAACCATGGGAGAAGCTGACATCTTGCATTACACATTGTTAGAGGCAAGACCTCTAGTTCATATTCCTAAACAAGAGGGCATGGGTATCTCTTTTTCACAAGAGGATCCAATTGTTGAGATGTTGCACATCCACATAGATGAAGATGAGGGCAACAACGTTGTCACATCTAGATTACATCCAGTACCTCATGCAGAGGGAGGAGGAGCACATGCTCCAACAGAAGGGATTCTTGTATCCTTGCAAGAAATTCCCTAGGATCTCATACAAAGAGGTCCAAGTACAATCAGTGAGCAGCATGATTGTGAAGCATTGCAGATGGAGGGAGGAGGTAGGAAGGAAGAGCAGCATCACTTGATGAGAGGCACAGACCCTTCTCTATTTCAGAAAGCTAATGCAAGGGAGAGGCAGACTGATTTGTGCTATGAAGGAAAGGGCAAGGTTGTCCAACCTTGTGTACAGTCTACTCATGACATTGATGTCTCACTGCATGGGGGCATTCCACCTAGGAGGCCACCAGATCTAGAGTTGATGAAAGACATCTTATCTTTGTATTCACCACTCTTGGATTTTGGGGAGGTGAAGATTTTTGAGGAGGAATTTGGCATAGGGGATGTTAAATTAGTAGGCAGCAGCATGAGGAGAGCTTCACATGCCAAATCACCAGCGCTGTCTCTTGGGAGGATTGATCCATATTGGAGGTCTCAACTCTTGGTAGAGTACTCCAAGGATCTAGGTGCTTGCAGGATTCTGGATTACCTTGATGGAGATGATAGATACATTGTGGAGGATATGGTCATCTATTCTCATGGCAGAGTCTTCTTTACTAGAGCTTCTACGCTCAAGGAGGAGTTGCTACATGTAGCACATGAGGACTTATTTTCCAGGCACTTTGATGCATATCTTTCCTTGGCAGAGGAGTTAATTTTGGAGGGCATCCAGGATGATATATTTCAGCATATGGAGAGATGCATATCCTGGATGGTGACAGAAAGGATGTCACAGCCACCTTCCTACTCATTGGGAGTGAGGGATCATTTTCAGTTGAGCCATTTCAGCTCAAGGACCAAAGTACATGGTAGAGGAGGTGTACATTTGCATTATGATTTTCCTTTCTTTACTTTATATGAGAAGCATGTTGTATTAAGGAGGATAATCCCTTATTATACTTTATATTATGATGTACTTGAGGCTGATTGTAGCATTAAGGTTGGCTATCTTGTTGGTGGTTTGTGGGGGAAGCCACATAATTCTCGGTGTGCACCATTGACACCAAATTGTATATTCATGATTCCATCTTATAAGATGGTTGTGGCAGAAAACAAGTGGCTAGGTAAGCACTTGTTAATTTATGTTTTGATGCAGGCAAAGGATGCACTGCGCTGGTTCCATTGGTGGAACTATGAACCACTCTCCAGTTGTCATATGGCAGCTTGTTTTTATTGCATTTTTCTTCCATTTATTGTTGATATTTTTATATTCATGGGGAGCATTGTTTGGAGAGTGCTGGAGGTATTAGAGATGCCCATTGGGAGCATGATTCTCCCCACTTTACATGTTGTACATTTCAGGAGAAACCATGGGAAAACCATGATTGCCACATTACACTTTTTCCCTTCTTGTGGGAGGAACCACTTGAAGAACTTGAGGAGGCACTTCATGGTTGAATTGTTTGATGGGGGAGCTTGGGCCATTCTTGAAAGCCATGTTATTTTAGCCCAAGGACAAAGGCAGCTCCATGTTTACCATAAATGGAGAGAGAAACCATTTGGATGGCAGAATCCAATCTCTCCATGCAGCCCCAACACATTGTATGAAACCAGGGTTGATGATTTTGTTGATGAGCTACCTAGGATGGCTCATTTCATTTAGATGATAGCATGGGTGAGGGAATCACTCATTCACCATGTTTTTCATCACTCCTACTTTGTGGAGGCCATGGGATAGCAAGCAGGTTTCCATTCACACTTTCCATCTTTGATTGATGTGGGCCATTAGGTTTTTCACACTTGGAAGGAGACATTGGATGGTATTTTTCGCTATTTCAAACTAAAAATACTTAAAATATAAAGAAAAAAATACCATTTGAACTTCCATTTCGTTTAAACAATTGAACTAGCCATATTTGAAGTCTAAAAACCTCCAAAATACAGGGGAAATCATGTCAAATTTTCTCCAGGATCCGCATTTTTCATTTTAGCGGGTTCTAAGCCATTCCCGGATCATTTTCACTGCCGAACTTGATCAAAACCATATTCTGTGCATTAAAAAACATTTTTGATCATCTAGAACCCTACTCAGAGTCCAATTTTACCAGAAAAATCCTTCAAATACCACTTGTTTCCAAAAGGTCATCAACTCCTGCAGAACATCTTGCACCACAAGGAAAATTGGTAGCTGCAATATCAATATCATCCAAAGATGTTTCTGCTACTGATTCCTCAAATACACAAACAGGTGCCTCAAACTTGGTTAAAGCCATGAAAGAGATGACCTTAAAGAATAATAAGATTAAGAGTCTGCAAAAAGCTAATAAAAATCTGGAATATTCTTACAAATATGTTGTCATCACTTAAAAATGTCATAAGAAAAGGGTAAATACATTGGAAGAAAAAATATTGAACCATCAAAAAGAAGTGAATTTTAAAGGAAAAGAGTAGGGAAACCATTGAGGAAATCATATTTTTACCTTAGGGTGAAAGTACAGGGTCAAAGTGTATCGGAGTCAAAGAGTATCAGTGAATGCAAATTCTACTGCTGATCATTTTTCAAAGTACAGCAGTAAAATAGTGAAAATCAAAGATAAATAGTATCAGGATTGAAAGTGAAAAGAAGGAGTGATCTACAAGACATCTTCCACGAGATAATGCATCCAATGCTAGCAATAATCCCAACACATCATAAAATCAGTTTGATTAGGATAATTAGTTCTATATTTTCTTGTCAAAGAGAACAGCTTGCAAACTGTTTTGCTGCTATCCCTATTCTTATGTTATATTTCCTATTTTTCCTTGAAACATTATCTCAAACTTTGAGATATTTTGTAAACAATTGATTTGTATAAATACTTCATCTTTCGAAGAATTCAATGTGGAATAAAATTTATCAAGACCACTATAGTCATTTTTCTGGATATATTGAAGTTGGTGTGAGTCAATTAGCAAAGCAACAAACTGGAATTGAGATTAAAGACATCATAACTCAAGATTCTTGTGCTGACTAGATAAGTCTAGTCTTTTTCCTGTTTTCATTGTTTTTCTTTCAAAAGTTTCCATACATTCATTTTAATGTGTTTCTATCTTTAATGATCAACCAGGAGAATTTAGACAGGATTAGTGATAAAAATATTCATGTTTTTTACTAGTTGGCATTATTATGTTTTCTACTTGATAACCGAACTATAGAATTCTTAAATGCTCTAGGTCCCTGTTTGATTCCCTCCTTCAATATTATTTTTCTATAACTTAAGGATTCTTAAGTGCCCTTTTGTTCAGATTTCACCCATTCCATCAACAAATCCTATTCAAATCCT
Source organism: Pinus albicaulis (assembly GCA_034641835.2). Taxonomy (NCBI): domain Eukaryota; kingdom Viridiplantae; phylum Streptophyta; class Pinopsida; order Pinales; family Pinaceae; genus Pinus; species Pinus albicaulis. Next base: position 51,280,042 of record CM076576.1, on the reverse strand, counting down.
TTGAAGGTCATCTACCCTGCCCATAGTACATTTTCATCTTTAAGTCTTATTTCCTAGCTCTACTTGCGTAGAAAGTTGACTCCATATCCCAATGTTCTGGTAGATCCCTCTGGTTTACCTTGAAACACTTTTTATTCCCACCACACTTTCAAAACAAGTCCCATTGTCCACTCATAGCTAGCCTAAAACCTAATTATAAAACAAAGTTAAATCTTTAGGAGAGATCCCTCTCCGGAACTCAGGAAGGCTAGATCCTGAATTCTAAAAGCGATTCTTGGTTACCCCTGGTTTTTTTAACTACAAAAATCCTCATCCCACAACCTGAGAATTACTAGGGTGAGAATTATCACCCTAGTAATTCTTAGGTTGAGGGATTTTAGTTTATATTTAAAGAAAACCAAGGGTAACCAAGAACCTCTTTTAGATTTCAGGATCTAGCCTTCCTGAATTCGGGAGAGGGATCTCTCCTTAAGATTTATCTTTGTTTTGTAATGGATTTTAGGCTAGCTATGAGTGGACAATTTGGTTTTATTTTTTGAATGTTGGTGCGAATAAAGGAATACAAGGGAAACCATAGAAAGATCTACCTAACCATTGGGCAATGGGGTCAAATTTATAACAAACAAGACTAGAAAACTAAGGTCAAAAGAACAAATATACTAATGGCAAGATAGATGATCTTCAGAGGGTTTAAAAAGGATATTTTGATTAAGTGGTATGATCTGGACTAAGGGCAGTTAAGAATCCTTAGATCACAGAAAAGGAAGAGGGAAATTGAGGTCAAACAAGACTAAAGAGCAAGTAAGAATTCTAAAGTCTGGAAATCAGCAGGAAACATAAACATGAAAGCTAGTAAGAACAAAGAGCTTTTTACACTGATTCTGTAATGCCTTTCCTAGTTATTCATTTAAGATGGAAAATAACACAAGATGTATGAATTAAACTTAAAGAAATAAACAATGAAAACTGGAAGATACAATACTCATTTGATCAGCACGAGGATCATTAGTTATGATGTCTATTTGCTTTAGTTTCCAGCCTGCTACTTCAACTTAACTCACATAAAATCAGGACTTTAATTTGTTCAATACATAGGTACTGACACCTGAGATATTCTTCATAAATAAAATATCAGGACTCCATCGAATCCCTGCCTTGGATTCTTTACGCCAAGGATTATATATATTCAATAAAGAACATAGGTTCAATGTTTTAGATTGCCATAAGTGTATATCACACAAACCTTCTCTCTACTAAATATGAATCGATTATATTGATTTCAACAGTCCCTTACACATAATTATATCAATTCCCCGATTCCACACAAAGGCACCAATTCAACATTGACCCTTCATCATATAAACCCTTATTATAGAGTCCTTTCATCTGTTTATCATTGGTTTAACGCACAGGTTCCAGTTCATAAATGTGTATACATTCAATTCCTCCAATATATACAAGGTTCACAATTTAAATCCCTTTGTACTGAGTTTACACTGTCAGTCAATATCACAGAGTTTCATATTTTCCACAGAGTTTAATTCAATCAAAACACCCACATTAAAAACCAGTTTCTCATTATATATATGAAACCAAATACCAGAGCATCCATATACAAACTTATTGGCCTGCTATCTCTCTACTCTGTCTCTACATATTTTCAATCAAATGGCCCTTCTAAAACTGCCTCTGCTTCATGTCTAATGTTCTCTTTGCTGCCTATTCTACTTCTTTGCTGCCTTTGCCTCTGCCTCTCTGCTACTTTGCTTCTCTCTTTTCCTTGTTGTTGTTTCAAGTGCTCCTCCTTTGCCATCTCCTTTTCCATCAATGACAACATTTCCAACAGTCTCCCCCTTTGGCATTGATGGCAACACATCCACCAATAATCCAATGCTTCCTCCAAGTCTTCCTCTGCTCGCCTTTTAGAAGACCCTTTCTTCTGTTACTTGCTTTTCCTCCCCCTTTGACATCAATGGCAAAGGGTTGCACATTTCTCAGTGTAGATTCTATCTTTTCATTTATTTTCTCTGAGTTGTGTTTAGGCCTCCAGACTGGTGTACAAGAGTTGTTGAGAGAACACTTTTGAGGATTATTGAACTTGAATATACATTGTAAATTGATACAATCCCAAATCACAGTCTCCTTTCACTAGTATAAATCTGAAAGTGAAGATAATGACACTTCATAGAACATATTGTACTAGCCTTATCTAATCAGAGATGCATGATTGGATCAAAACTAAAATACTAAGAAGGCTTCAAATATACTTCAGTCTCTAGTATTATCTTCATCAGAACTCCATATCTGTTGAGGAAGATTGTAGATGGAATATGTCTTCTTCTGCAATACACATCTACAGTACAACACCTGTTCAATTATGATGATGATGCCAATATATCTTTTATAGTTGTGGTTCACTTTTTTTGCCTGTTGGTGATGATATGAGCTAGGATGCTGATAATAATATTACAATTAATAGCTGAAAGGTCCTTATTACTGATGTGATCAATGAATTAAGCCTGTGTTTACAACTTATTGTGAGATTAGATGATATCTTTCAATCTAAGAGACCAAATGACTTTACTACTTACACACTATACTTTCAAAACAAACCCTTGACGCTAGATACATTCAATGTATTGGTCAGTCTCACTTATCAAACATGCAATTTATTTATGACATAAGGGGTATGTATGTCAATGATAAATCTCTCTTTAAATGGTGAAATACTAGCAATTCCTTTCTACTGAAGTATGCTTGTGATGAATCAATAACAGACTTTTGAGCTCCAACTGTTAGGTCAACATAGCTAGTCTTTCATACTTCCAATATTTTAACTATTCTGTCATGGTGATTTCCAACAAAGGCATCTTCAAGTTGTTTGATTGATATCTCATCCAACAGACTTCACACAGTTTATGAATAATCCTAAGAAAGAGGCCTTGAAGATATATATGTGCTGACTTCAGGAAGGCATTCAATTATATATAGACAAATATACTGCTTCAATGCTTAATATAATGCTTCAAGTGTAAACAAAATATTGATCCTTTAGTACTGCTACTGACCTTTTCATGTTGAATGCGAATAACGCTGAGAATACTACCTTGATGTACTTTTGCCATAATCCTTTGATCCTGAAGACCTGTACCATACTGCTACTCCACTAATAACACCTGGTATTCTGTTGATAGGCATGTTGCTTGTACCTAAATACCAATTGATACTACTTTGATAAACCATGCAGAGATTTCATTTCAGTTTGCACATTAACCCATAATTAAGACATCCTTCATAAATTCTACTATTGAGCTTTCCACTGTTCACACCAACAGTCATCAATATCCTGAATTTGATCTTGACATCATTAACCATTTGCTTATTCTGTCATTTTGTTCAAAAGAGTGTCACTGAATTTTCCTTTCTAAGACTGCTCCATAATCATTGCTGCTTTAAGTACAATTCAATTTTTCTAACATAATGCTCTTAGGGAAGACATCTTCAATTTCTTTACTAGGAATCTTCATGGGCAGATCACTCAAAGATTTATCACTTATTTAACTTCATTCCTCCAAGGGGACTTTTCATAGATGAAAGATGTAATGACATAATGATGATAGGCACTTCTCCTACACATCCTTCTTAATGTGATTCACTATTAATTCTAGCAGTATGATGCACAATGTGATCATCACTTAAAGTACTGATGTCTTCTTAGCTTACATGTTCATGGCTGATGTTCTCTCTACCATCATGGCTGCTTGCTGCCTTTTCTTCTTTCATCAACTTGTTGGCTATTGTGAGTTTCAGATATTCTTCTTCCTCTCTAGTTCTCTGTTAGGGAAATTGTCATGAGCATTCCTGATCTTATAGCTGTTATCATTCTAAGGAGCTCTTATTAGACTACTTTCATGGGGAATATTTTTGAACTGCTCTCCCCCTGGGATGTTGCTTCATATCTATTACTGGTAGGATATTTGTGTTGTTTCCTAGAGCAACTCCCCCTCAGACTATGATGGATTCATTAAGTTATTGAGGTAACAAGCTCCCCCTTTCTCTTTTCCTTCCATATTTTATTGGGGTTCTTGATAATGTCTGCTCTTCTTTTTGATTCATAGTTTTGTTCCATCATCTGTCTAGTGTTATTTAAATTATAAGGCAGTTTACAGTCTTTTGCTTTGTGACCAAGCTTGAGGCATACATAACATCTTATTTTACCAAGGTACCTTTGAGCTGATGTATAATACTTTTTTCCCCTTTTTTAATACATTTTACATTCAACAGATTTATGTCCAAAATTATTGCATGCATAAAAGTAGCCATGGAAATGATTTGTGTACCTGGTGAAAGATTGTCTTTTCCAGTTGCTTTCTTGAGGGGTTCTTCTCATTTGCTGCATCCTTTGCTGGTTGGACTGGATTTTCTTTGTCTTACAATATGCTGCAGTATGTCCAGGTTTGTAGCAGTAAAAACAAGTGATACTTCCTATAGGAGGAAAGAACCTTATTTGAAATCTTCCAAATTTGTTCAATTCATCCTCATGAGTGTATGAGCCTTTTTCAGCTGACTATTTCATCCTCTCATTCTCTGTCCTTTCATGTTGCTACTTGATTCTATTTGTTTCTTCACAAATCCTGTACTTGTTGGCTTTTAATTTTGTAGGAATCTTCTGGGCTAATTCATTATCCTCTACAGCCTTTACAAAGATGATTTCCATGTTATCTTTTACCTTGGACTTACTGGTTTCTCCTTCATATCCTATCCCAGCCTTTATGAGAGGTGACCTTTGAGCATTTAGCATCTTGTCCGACTGTCCAGAGCTTTTCAGTAGAGGGGTATTCATTAATAATTCTCTTTAGGACTTTTCTAATTTCTTTCTTAGGCACACTATTTCTTGTTCCAATTTTTCACATTCCAGACTTTTCTCTCTCATTTGTTGCAGTAGAGTGTCTTCTACTTTCTTTTCTTCTTCAATTTGTGTCTTCAGGCCAACAATTTTTTTCTTATCTTCATATTCTTTCTCATCACATATTTTCACCGGTGTCTTAAGATCTTTGTTTTCATTCTTCAATCTTTCTATTTCAGTCAAGGTGGTGCCAAGTTTGGCTTTTTCCTCAGCTGCAATTTCTTCATGGTTCTTACTTCCATTCACACTAGTAGGTACCTCATTTGATTGAACATTTTCCTTTTGACATGAATTTTTCTTCTTCTTAATTCTCTTCTCCTTCTTAACATTGCAATCCTTAGTGTCTACTTCATGCCTGAAATGAAATCTATCCCAGATTTATTTTGCAGAGGTTAAATCCATTATTAACTCAAGATCCTTGCTATGAAGACTGTTGAATATCACACATTTTGCCTTGGCATTCCTGTGTTGTTCTTGCACCGAGGGAGAGTCTATGCAAAAACCATCACATACAAGTTTCCATACCTCAGGTTCATAAGCCAATAATTATGTTTTAACCTTATCTCTCCATTCAGGGAAGTTTTTTGTATTTAGCACAGGTACATTTTGATAGTCCATGACTCAACCAGATCTCCTTCAAGCTATTAGGCTTGCACCAAAGGAACCGTCTCTGATACCAATTCTTGAATCCTTATTTAAACTGAGAGGGAGGGGGGAAATCAGTTTAACACATTCATGGACTTTTAAAACTTCCCATTAAACTTTATTAACACCTCCATTTCATGATCAACATAATATGTGAGCAATCTTAATTTGTGAGCAGCAATTAATAAGCAGATTAGATAATGTACCAGCAATATTAATATGTGAGCAGCAAGTATTAAGCAGAATAGATATACCATATCAACACATAGGTATCATGCACATAGACACCACATAGGGAAAAAACCACATCTTATTATTGTTGTGATGGAAAGGCGAGCTCCAACTCCCTCTCACCACTGATTTTCTGTAGGCTCCAACCCACAAGAGGCTCCTACCTTAATTCGGCAAGCTACAACTTGCAAGGAAGCTCCAACTCCCATCAATTTTCTACAGGCACCAACCTACAGGAGGCTCCAACCTCAATCAGCTACAACTAACATTTATCAAGCTAGAACTTTATGTGGAAGCACCAACTCCCATCTATTTTCCGCAGGCTACAACCTACAGGAGGCTCCTACCTCAGTCAACTACAACTGACATCTATCAAGCTACAACTTGATAGGGAAGCTCCAACTTCCTTACACTTTCAAAAGAAAACACTTGCTGATTTACCTTGGATATCAGCTCTGTTCTGTACCTTCTTCACTGTTGTCCTCCAGCTTTCTTATCTATCTTATATCATCTCTGACTTTTCACAGCATCTCTTTCTGCTCCTCCTTCTTCTTATCTTCTCTACCTCAATTCTGCATTCTCTAACCTCTATATGCATATCAATGTGATATCATTTATAGATTTATCCTCTTGACTGTTTGTATTCTACAGAGAATTTGAAGTGAACAGCCCTGACTCTTTGCCTTTTTCCTTCTCATTTCTTTGTCCATCTTATATAGAAAAATATAGCAATTTATACAAATTTTTGTTTTACAGTGGAGTTTTTTTTTCCTACCGGAGACTTGCCAATGCATCACAAACAATATAAAATAAATTAAACCATTTACATTCACAATTTCAATTACATACATCAATTTCAATCAACCCCTTTTATGGCCCTTGGCTTGCTGGTTTTGTCTTTTTCTGCAGTTGTCATGTAACTGTCCTGCATACCTCTATTTATTGCAACTCTGTGCACCTACGCATGTACACTTGTCAAACCCACATTTTCATTATTGTGCATATTCACCTGTTCACTGCAATTGTGTATCTGCTACATATATACAACTGCTTTACAAGTTTGGCTCCCAAATAACTCTCAAAGTCTCATGCATATAAAAATACATTTCTGGTTAATCATCCAAAAGGGTCCTCAATCTCTCCAATCTGGGCAGTCTCTATTTATTGCGGAAGTTTTTTTATAAATCATTTCACTGTGAGTTATACAACCATACATCCAATTACATAACCAGAAGCTTTCTCTCTTTTCATCTTCAAACCTGTGGTCAAACCATAATCAAAACCCAACATATAATATGTCAAATCAATATTCGAATATTCTGACCAAACTGTTATTTAAGTCTCAGCATATACTTGATTTTATAACTTAAACTCGTATTTTACTTTTATTTATGTTCTCCACAGCTTTATAAATCAAAATTCTAAACCTCAGTCAATACACTTATGAACATTAGAATCAACTTTCGACCTTGATGGCGTAGTCCCTGCTTACCCACATATTCCTCTGATTGTGCATATAAAATGCACTTCCTAATTTATGCCCAACTTTATTTCAATCTGGGCAACTCACAACTTTTATTTCTATGCATCTGCAAATAATGCGCTTCAAGTTTTACCCAAATAAAGTTTAAATCTGGAAAACTCTAACATTATGCGAAGGCTTTAATTTTTTCTTCAGACTATGGTTAAAACCCATATGTTAACCCTATTTTATAAAAGAAACTGGACCAATGTTCGAACTTTGGGTTCAAACCCTTCTCATGGCTATTCAAATTAACATTCGAATAATCCAACTATTCCAAAGTTATAACCTTCCTCCTATCTCCTGGGCAATTCACATAAAACTTCGATTTATTATAATGGTCCACATCTATTATACTCTTCATATACATTTGCCAATGCGAGGATTAACAAGCCTCATGCCATACTTTATCGTTCCATTTCGTTCAAAGGTCTAACTCATTAACATTTAAATGTCAATTTAAACATATAAACCTTAACGCCCAACCTTGGCTAATTTTCACACGCCGGAAGTCCAGCCCCACAGCAAATTAACGTACCTTGCTTTTCGTGTACGCAACTCCGCTTAGATCCAATGATCCACCTGCTCTCGCGCTCCAACCATCCCTTGGTTGCACATCCGATGACTGTCGCGTAACTAATTTGCACAGGTGTTAATAATTCCAAATCACACGATGAACTAGTCCCACTAGTTAACTTACCCCTCGCATCCAACATTCGCAAGCTTATCGCGCCTCCATCCAATTATCCGACGGCTAATATGCATATCGTGTTTTTTCAATGTCTAAACGTTAACTCCCAAATAAAACACGATGAAAGTGGTTTTACATTACCAATTTTTGCCAAGTGTCAGACAGAAACTTATAACGTGTTATTTTTCGCAAAACAACTTACCACTCTTCTTACAATGTGATACCGTCGGTTTTGATTTCCGAACATCCTTTACTATTCACTGCTTCATGGTTCCGCTTAACGCTTGATCAAGGTTCCGCCTCTTATAATTCTGCTTCAACGTTTTATTATAAGGAATTTCTGCCTTTGTTATTTGTTAACCTTTGTTAATATTGTGGCTTCATCATTGTTCCACTAATTTCTGGTTCCGCCCTTTTAAAATTGTCCTCCTCTGTGTTAACCCTGTGGCATGACTTCAACAGTATCGTTCCACCAAACAGAATCTGATGCCAACTTTAATCTGTTCAATACTTAGGTACTGACACCTGAGACATTCTTCATAAAGAAAAGATCAGGACTCCATCAAATCCTTGCCTTGGATTCTTTACGCCAAGGATTATATATATTCAATAAAGAACGTAGATTAAATGTTTCAGATTACCATAAGTGTATATCACACAAACCTTCTCTCTACTAAATTTGAATCGATTATATTGAATTCAACAGTCCCTTACACAGAATTATATCAATTCCCTGATTCCACACAAAGGCACCAATTCAACATTGACCCTTCATCATAGAAACCCTTATTACAGAGTCCTTTCATCTCTCTATCACTGGTTTAACGCATAGGTTCCAATTCATAAATGTGTATACATTCAATTCCTCCAATATATACAGGGTTCACAATTTAAATCCCTTTGTACTGAGTTTACACTGTCCACAAACCCTTAACACTTTATTCATACTTTCATAAACAATTCCAGTAGTCAATACATGCGTGACCCAGTCAGTCAATATCACAGAGTTTCATATTTGCCACAGAGTTTAAGTCAATCAAAACACCCACATTCAGAACCATTTTCTCATTATATATATGAAACCAAATACCAGAGCATCCACATACAAACTTCTTGGCCTGCTATCTCTCTACTCTATCTCTACAGATTTTCAATCAAATGGCCCTTCCACAACTGCCTCTACTTCATGTCTAATGCTCTCTTTGCTACATCTTCTACTTCTTTGTTGCCTCTGCCTCTGCCTCTCTGCTACTTTGCTTCTCTCTTTTCCTTGTTACTATTTCAGGTGCTCCTCCTTTGCCATCTCCTTTTCCATCAATGACAACATTTCCAATAGGTACCCCTTAGTTAAACTAAGAGGGGGGTGAATCAATTTAACACATTCATGGACTTTTAAAACTTTTCCATTAAAACTTATTTACACCTTCATTTCATGTTCAACTTAATATGTGAGTAATCTTAGAATGTGAGTAGCAAGTATTAAGATAATGTAACAACAAACTTAATATGAGAGCAGCAAAGTATTAATCAGATTAGATAAACCATATCAACACATAAACATCATGCACAGAGACACCAGATATAAGTGGAAACCCATAAATGGAGAAACCCACATCTTATTATTGTTGTGATGAAAAGGCAAGCTCCAACTCCCTCTCACCACTGATTTTCTGTAGGCACCAACCTACAGGAGGCTCCTACCTCAATTCTGCAAGCTGCAACTTGCAAGGAAGCTCCAACTCCCATCAATTTTCTGCGGTCACCAACCTACAGGAGGCTCCTACCTTAGTCAGCTACAACTGAGACTTTATCAAGCTATAACTTGATGTGGAAGCACAAACTCCCATCTATTTTCTACAGGCTACAACCTACAGGAGGCTCCTACCTCAGTCAACTACAACTGACATATATCAAGCTACAACTTGATAGGGAAGCTCCAACTTCCTTACTCTTTCAAAATAAAACACTTTTTGATTTACCTTGGATATCAGCTCTGTTCTGTACCTTCTTCACTGCTGTCCTCCAGCTTTCTTATCTGTCTTATATCATCTCTGACTTTTCACAGCATCTCTTTTTGCTCCTCCTTCTTCTTATCTTCTCTGCCTGAATTCTGCATTCTCTAACCTCTCTATGCTTATCAATGTGATATCATTTATAGAGTTTTCCTCACATGACTGTTTGTATTCCATAGGGAATTCAAAGTGAACTTCCATGACTCTTTTCCTTCTGCCTTCTCATTTCTTTTTCCAGCTTATACAGAAAAATATAGCAATTTATACAAATTTTTGTTTTATAGTGGAGTTTTGTTTTCCTACCGGAGACTTGCCAATGCATCACAAAAAATATAAAATCAATTAAACCATTTACATTCATGATTTTAGTTACATAAATCAATGTCACTCAACCCCTTTTATGACCCTTGGATTGCTAGTTTTGTATTTTTATGCTGTTGTCATGTAACTGTCCTGCATACCTCTGTTTACTGCAACTCTGTGCACCTGCGCATGTACACTTTTCAAACCCACTTTTTCATTCCTGTGCATATTCACCTTTTCATTGCAATTGTGTATCTGCTGCATATATACAACTTCTTTACAAGTTTGGCTCCCAAATAGCTCTCAAAGTCTCATGCATATAAAAATGCATTTCTGGTTAATCATCCAAAAGGGTCCACAATCTCTCCAATCTGGGAAATCTCTGTTTATTGCGGAAGTTCTTTTATAAATCATTTCACTGTGAGTTATACAGCCAATTACATAACTAGAAGCTTTCTCTCTTTTCATCTTCAAACCTATGGTTAAACCATAATCAAAACCCAACATATAATATGTCAAATCAATATTCAAATATGCCGACCAAACCATTATTTAAGTCTCAGCATATACTCGATTTTATAACTTAAATCTAGATTTTACTTTTATTTATGTTCTCCACAGCTTTATAAATCCCAATTCTAAACCTCAGTCAATACACTTATGGACATTCAAATCAACTTTTGACCTTGATGGCATAGTCCCTGCTTACCCACATATTTCTATGACTGTGCATATAAAATGCACTTCCTAATTTATGCCCAACTTTATTTCAATCTGGGCAACTCACAACTTTTATTTCTATGCATCTGGAAATAATGTGCTTCAAGTTTTACCCAAATAAAGTTTAAATCTGGAAAACTCTAACATTATGCGGAGGCTTTAATTTTTTCTTCAGACTATGGTTAAAACCCATATGTTAACCCTATTTTATAAAAGAAACTGGACAAATGTTCGAACTTTGGGTTCAAACCCTTCTCATGACTATTCAAATTAACATTCGAATAATCCAACTATTCCAAAGTTATAACCTTCCTCCTATCTCCTGGGCAATTCACATAAAACTTCGATTCATTATAATGGTCCACATCTATAATACTCGTCATATGTGTTTGCCAATGCGAAGATTAAAAAGCCTCATGCCATACTTTATCGTTCCCTTTCGTTCAAAGGTCTAACTCATTAACATTTAAATGTCAATTTAAACATATAAACCTTAACGCCCAACCTTGGCTAATTTTCACACACCAGAAGTCCAGCCCCACAGCAACTTTACGTACCTTTCTTGTCGTGTACGAAACTCCGCTTGGATCCAATGATCCACCTGCTCTTGCGCTCCAACCATCCCTTGGTTGCACATCCGACGACTGTCGCGTAACTAATTTGCACAAGTGTTAATCATTCCAAATCACGTGATGAACTGGTCCCACTAGTTAACTTACCCCTCACATCCAACGGTCGCGAGCTTATCACACCTCCATCCAACGATCTGATGGCTAATACGCATATCACGTTTTTTCAACGTTCGGATGTTAACTCCCAAATAAAACGCGATGAAAGTGGTTTTACATTACCACTTTTTTCCACGTGTTAGACAGAAACTTATATCGCGTTATTTTTCGCAAAACAACTTACCACTCTTCTTACAATGCGATACAGCGGGTTTTGATTTCCGAACCGCCTTTACTAATCACTGCTTCATGGTCCCGCTTAACTCTTGATCAAGGTTCCGCCTCTTATAATTCCGCTTCAACGTTTTATTATAAGGAATTTCCACCTTTGTTATTTGTTAACCTTTGTTAATACTGTGGCTTCATCACTATTCCACTAATTTTTGGTTCCGCCCTTTTAAAATTGTCGTCCTCTGTGTTAACCCTGTGGCGTGACTTCAACGGTATCGTTCCACCAAACAGAATCCGATTCTGACTTTAATCTGTTCAATACTTAGGTACTGACACCTGAGACATTCTTCATAAAGAAAAGATCAGGACTCCATCAAATCCCTACCTTGGATTCTTTACGCCAAGGATTATATATATTCAATAAAGAGCGTAGGTTAAATGTTTCAGATTACCATAAGTGTATATCACACAAACCTTCTCTCTACTAAATGTGAATCGATTATATTGATTTCAATAGTCCCTTACACAGAATTATATCAATTCCCCGATTCCACACAAAGGCACCAATTCAACATTGACCCTTCATCATATAAACCCTTATTACAGAGTCCTTTCATCTATCTATCACTGGTTTAATGCATAGGTTCCAGTTCATAAATGTGTATACATTCAATTCCTCCAATATATACAAGGTTCACAATTTAAATCCCTTTGTACTGAGTTTACACTGTCCACAAACCCTAAACACTGTATTCATATTTTCATAAACAATTCCAACAGTCAATACATGCGTGACCCAGTCAGTCAATATCACAGAGTTTCATATTTGCCACAGAGTTTAAGTCAATCAAAACACCTACATTCAGAACCAATTTCTCATTATATATATGAAACCAAATACCAGAGCATCCACATACAAACTTCTTGGCCTGCTATCTCTCTACTCTATCTCTACATATTTTCAATCAAATGGCCCTTCTACAACTGCCTCTACTTCATGTCTAATTCTCTCTTTGCTGCCTCTTCTACTTCTTTGTTGCATCTGCCTCTGCCTCTCTGCTACTTTTCTTCTCTCTTTGCCTTGTTGTTGTTTCAGGTGCTCCTCCTTTTCCATCTCCTTTGCCATCAATGACAAAATTTCCAATAGTTACCCCTTAGTTAAACTGAGAGGGGGGGTGAATCAGTTTAACGCATTCATGGACTTTTAAAAATTTTCCATTAAAACTTATTTACACCTTCATTTCATGTTCAACTTAATATGTGAGTAATATTAGAATGTGAGTAGCAAGTATTAAGATAATGTAATAGCAGACTTAATATGAGAGCAGCAAGTATTAAGCAGATTATATAAACCATATCAACACATAAACATCATGCACAGAGACACCAGATATAAGTGGAAACCCATAAAGGGAGAAAACCACATCTTATTATTGTTGTGATGCAAAGGCAAGCTCCAAATCCCTCTCACCACTGATTTTCTGTAGGTACCAACCTACAAGAGGCTCCTACCTCAATTCTGCAAGCTGCAACTTGCAAGGAAGATACCTACATTATTTTTCTCGCTACGCATAGTGTTATATACATGTTTAATGCATCAACCATGTATCTTGTATCATGTGAATAAGTGTGTATCTGCAGGTCTGATCGAGTTCTTTTGAGACCGAAGGGAAGGTGACTTAAGCGGTAGCCAGACCCACACCCCGGACGGGATCCCTATCCGAAACGGTTCAAGGTCTAATTGGGACTTTATACTGGGGAGATCCCCTTACTGTTGGCCGGACAGATTTTCCCGTCAATAGAATTGGCGCTATAAGGAGGGCCGATGGCATCCTCCCAGCATACAACCAACATTCCATCACAAACTCCCCATGGGGAGGTCATAAACGACGATACTATCCCTCCCCCGTTGGAAGATATTCCAGGGGAGGAGGTTCCATATTACGAAATTACCAGAGAGAAGTTGAGAGCCTTACGCCCAGCTGCCCGCAATCTCATCAGGGATTTGCGATATGCCCCAATCATGATTTTCTTGACCCATACTAGGACCCCTACTGAAAACATCACTCGCAATGGTGCCCTGGTGAGTACCATACCCCAGTTGGTGAATCTCATCGTTGAAGACCTCACCACCGCTGTTTAGGGTGATGAACCGATTCTCGAGCTCTAAGTAGGCGAAGAAGAGGAATTTGGAATGACTGAACCCTTCCCTAACCCTCAGCCTAACTAAGCCCAACATAATAACCATCAAGCACACCCCCCACCTGGGGAAGGCGATGGAGATAGAGGTCGAGGGAACGAAGGCGGGGGAAATAGAGCCCGCAGGAATGAGGGTGAGGGAAATAAAGCCCGTAGAAATGAAGGCGAGGGAAATAGAGCCCATAGAAATGAAAGTGAGGGGAATAGAGGCCGTGGAAATGAAGGTGAGGGGAACAGAGGCCGCGAGACTGGAGGTAGAGGAGATAGAGTCTGTGGCCAAGGACACTGTGCCAACCACCGCCGCCCAAACCCAAATAGGCTGCCTGTCCACAATTGGGGATATCTCAGAGACATGGCCAACAGTGAGGGATATCAAGATGAAAACTCTCGCCATGATGGAGAAGCATCAGTGTCAGGTACAGGGAGTGAATCTGAGTCCGCGATCAGGCACCACCAGCGTGCTAGGAGAGTGCAACCACTTGCCTGGATGGCCCAGTCCCCATTAGATCTTTTGGGCCCCCTCCATGACCTGCCTAGGCACCCTGAGAAGCATCTCCCCAATTTTGATCCCGAGAAAGGCACCTTGGCCGAGGATCATATAAGCAGCTTCTATCTTTCCCTGCAAATCATGAGGGTTCAAACAGATGATGTTTCTTGTTGCCTGTTTCCGCACACTCTTGAAAAAAAAGCAGCCACCTGGTACCGCTCCCTCCCAAGTGCCTCCATCACATCATGGGACCAGTTCTGTCGCGCATTCTTGTAGAAATTATCAGAGGACAAAACCCCTTCCATGCTCCTCACGGAGTTAAGTACCATTAAGTGCCATAAGAAAGAGAAGGTTAGAGACTTCAATTAGCGCTTTTCCACCATACTGCAAATGTTTCCCCCAAACCTGGCGTTGGACGACTCTATTAACATAGACTACTATACAAAAGCTCTCCCCAGGGATATCGTCGTCTTCGTAAAACGCGAGGCTCGGCCTACCCTTGCAGCCAACTACGCAGCTGCTCTCGCTGTAGAAAGAGATATGCTTTCTATAGGAGCCATCGATCATGAGGGGAGAGATGACCACAAACCAATCATGAAGAAAGGTTAGTCCTCCACAAACAAAACCTCGGATAAGGATAAGGATGCTTTCTACTTCGAGAGTTTAGCAAAGACCCTCAAGCTATTGACAAATGAAGTCTCTGACCTGAAGAGAAAGGGTATAGAATCCACGACTAGCACCAAGGCACCCAAGCCCTTTTTTAGAAAGAGCAACCCCAACACCAACCGAACCCCGTCTGACCCGAACATTGTTCTCAACGTGGAAGAAATAGGAAAAGATAACTTATGTTCTTTCCACCAGGCTGCCCACTCTAAAAAAACATGCCCACAATGGATTGGCAGCATGGCAATAGTGGTAAATCAGCTTCTGGACGATCAAACCCTAGGGGATGCGGGGGAGGATGATGTTTCTGACCATGATGAATATTTGCCCCCAGATGAAGAACTGGGATCCTCTGTTCTTGCGTTTGACATAATCCGCGGGGAAAAAAATCTTACCATCACTGATATCAACATGGCAGACAATCCTAAGGCCCAACCTGTACGAAATTATAGCCTTAGGAGCAAAGGACCGGTCCCCGAACAGTCCTTTGAGGGGAAGAAAAGGGCTTTCTTAAGGAAAATTATTCCCCTGAGAAATGAAAAACAAGTTGTTCCTGAGAAACCCACGAATAACAACACCCGAGAAAATCAAAAGAGCAAGCTCCCGGTGGGGTCCCCCAAAACCACTACTAAGCCTTGTCCTCAATCTGATTCCGCTTATAACATTGTAGAGGACATGAAGAAAACCAGAGCTAACATCTCCCTATACGAGCTTGCTCGCATCACAAATCAATGAGAACTCATTCTTAAAGCCTTCGCCAATACCTCAACTACTAAGCCTGTGAGAAATACATCTGCGCAAGCCAGTCCAAGTGTTCAGTCTATTGTGAATGCCATCAATGAAAACTCCAGGGGATCTACTCCTCCCTTCCTATTATCTTTTGAGATTTTTAACTTCAACGTC
Organism: Pinus albicaulis; assembly: GCA_034641835.2. Classification (NCBI taxonomy): domain Eukaryota; kingdom Viridiplantae; phylum Streptophyta; class Pinopsida; order Pinales; family Pinaceae; genus Pinus; species Pinus albicaulis. The sequence continues at coordinate 51,263,861 of CM076576.1, read as the reverse complement.
CATAACTATCTAGTTGACTCCGGCACGTCCACGAGCGTCATGCCCCTATCTATTTGTAAGAAGCTGAACATCCGCCCGGAGAAAACTGACGCAAGGATCATTCAACTTGATAGATCGTAGGTGCCAGCTGTAGGAGAACTGAATAACATCATCATCTGCCTTTCGTCTAATTCTAGTGTCCACCAGTGTATTGACATTGTGGTTTTTGACATTCCGAAAGCATACGGCCTATTACTTAGCAGAGACTGGTCCAGCAAGCTGCAAGGGTATTTTTCCACCGACTGGTCCCACCTGTGGCTTCCTTACAAGGGCAGGAATAACCAAATCAGGGTCGAAAGCGAACCATATATGAAATATATTGTGACTGATTTGGATGCTACTAACGAACCCATCAGTTTTGCCCAGGAGGAGCTTGGCATGTGCTTCTTGGAAGCCATTTTCGGATGTTATCATCCTCCTCAGCCCCCAGTAGACCCCGAGATCTAGTCTGAACTAACACTCGTCGCAAAAGACCAAGCCACTCTCATCTCACACCAAACCGAAGTCCTGCCCCAACCTACAACCCCAAAGGAGCCAGAAAATGACGTGTGGACCCTGTACTATGACGGTTCCAAAACCCATGACGGAGCTGGTGCGGGCTGCATCCTGCTGGACCCTAAAAAGAACAAATTATTGATTTCATGTCGGCTTGAGTTCCAGTGCACCAACAATACTGTTGAATATGAAGCTCTAATCCTCGGACTCAAGAAGGCATTGGATTTAAAGGTAAGGTGCTTACAAGTCATTGGAGACTCCGAGATCATTACTCGACAGGTACGCAATACCATTCATTATTTGTCTCTGCATTTAAAAGCTTATCAACAAGAGGTATGGCATCTTATTTCTATTTTCGATGCGTTTGGAATCAAATCTGTTCTTAGAATGCACAATGCAGCAGCTGATACTCTGGCTAATGCTGTTGCTAGATTTACTCCTTTGATGGATGGATTTTCTATTGAAGTTATATATAGACCCTCCATGCCAAATAATATTACTAATTTACGCATTTTTGATGATGATCAACAGATATTGGAATTTATGCTCAACACTGAAGTATTCAAAGATGCGGCAATTGATGAGGCGGATCACGACCAAGCTTTGCAGGAAGAGCATGACAAACGCAAGGAGAACCCCATGCCCAAGGGGATAGCGTCACTAGAAAATCTCTTCAATCTACAAAGCCGATTCCGTGGCCCCCCAAATACCAAAGTACAAAGTTCTATCTTGGCACATCAGCAAGTGAACTTGGGGTCAGATGAGAACCCGAAGTTCATTAACCTTGGGAAAGACTGTACTAACCAAGAGACGTAGGCCTTCACCCAAATATTTCGGAAGTATCAAGATGTATTTGCTTGGACGTATGATGATTTACGTACGTACGATACTCGGATTATTCAGCACGTGATACCCATGAAGGAAGGCGTGAAGCCGTTCCAACAGAAGCTCAGAAAAGTGCATCCTACGTTGGAATCGATGATTCTGAAAGAACTTAAGAAGCTTTTGGATGCACGGATCATCTTCAAAGTTCGTCACTCCACATGGGTGTCAAATTTGGTCCCGGTACGGAAGAAGTCTGGCGAGATCCACTTATGTGTGGATTTCCGGAATTTGAATCGAGCCTCAAACAAAGACAATTACCCGATGCCACCGATGGAACAAATACTGCAAGCTGTGTCTGGATCCGAGATGTTCTCCTTATTGGATGGGTTCTCTGGTTACAACCAGGTTCTGGTAGCTGAGCCAGACAGATTGAAAACTACCTTTTGGACCAAATGGGGAACGTTCGCTTTCAGGCGCATGCCTTTTGGATTGATAAACGCGAGGGCAAATTTCCAACGGGCCATGGATATAGCTTTCCGTGGTTTGATAGGGCATAGCGTGGTAGTCTATTTGGACGAAGTCACCGCAAAACATCGAGGCAATCATTTACGCCACCTCAATCAAATCTTCGAGAGGTGCAAGAAGTACAGGATTTCACTCAACCCAAAGAAGAGTGTTTTCGCTGTGGCGGAAGGAAATTTGCTGGGCCACATTATAACTAAGCAAGGCATTTTTGTAGATCCAGAGCAGGAAAAATCCATTGCCCAGATCCCCCCCCCCCCAGCAATAAGAAAGAAATGCAATCTTTCCTGGGGAAAATCAATTTTGTCCGTAAATTCATATCGGATCTCACCTAGATAGTCAGGCCTTTGCAGGGGATGATCAAAAAGAATGTGGTTTTCAAATGGAATTTTCCAGAGAAGGAGGCCTTCGACAAAATCAGGCAGGCTATAGCTGAATCGCCATCCCTCCAAAGTCTAGATTTTAGCAGAAGCTTTATCCTGTATACTTTCACTTCAGATTCATCACTTGCAGCAGTCCTCACGTAGAAAGACGGCAACAATGATGAACGGCCTATATCCTTCATGAGTACTGGTTTACAAGGAGAAGAATTGAACTACCCTAAAATCGAAAAGCAATCTTATGCAGTCTACAAAGAAGTCAAACATTTCAGGCCATACATTTTGAAAAACCATGTCACGATTTTCATTCCCCACCCAGCTGTCCGCTCACTGTTCGTACAGCAGGAGCTCGGAGAGAGACGAGACAACTGGGTGGCATGCCTGCAAGAGTATGACTTAGATTTTAAACCAGCACACACCGTTAAAGGACAAGGACTATGCCAAATGGTTGCGGAGGCTACAAGCTCACATGGAGTTGAAGAAGAGTGTTGGGAACAGGAAATTGACATGTATCAGAGTGACCACGCACCTCAGCAGAGAAGCCCTTCTTGTTACTCTGATATTTTAGGATATTTAGCCCACGGCATCCTGGACCCTGCTCTAACTGCCCGGCAGAAACGTGCAATACGGCTCAAAGTTGCGTCTTATTAGTTGATCTAGGGTAAGCTTTTCAAGAAACATTACGATGGAGTTCTGTTACGTTGCTTGGAACATGATGAAGCACAAAATATCTTGACCGAGCTACACGACGGACCAGTTGGAGGGCATTTTTTAGGCGATACCACTGCCCATAAGATAATGCACGCAGGATACTATTGCCAACCCTTTTCAGAGATGCGCATGCATATGTCCGGAAATGCACCCAATGCCAGAAATTTGCAAACCAGGAAGCGCAGCCAGCCGCCCCCTTACTATCAGTAGCAGTGGAGGAACCTTTTCAACAGTGGGGTTTGGACGTGATTGGCGAAATCATACCTCACTCTTCCAAGCAACATCGGTATATTCTCACTGCTACCGATTATTTCACCAGGTGGGTCGAATTAGCACCTTTACGCCAAATCAATGATCAAGAGGTAATAGAATTTCTCACCCATTCCATCATCACCAGGTTTGGCATTCCAACTTCCTTGGTTTTTGATAATGCAACTTATTTTTCATCTTTTAAACTGTATGATTTTGCTCTAGAAAACGGTATTGTTCTTAAACATTCTACAAATTATTATCCCCAAGGAAACGGATTAGCTGAGTCAAATAATAAGAAATGGATTAGCATCATTAAGAAGACCCTATTTTCCCACAAGCGCAACTGGAACAACACCCTTCACAACGCTCTTTGGGCTGACCCTGTCACGCCCAAATCCTCCTTAGGCACATCCCCGTATTTTCTCGTGTATGGAAAAGAAGCAGTTCTTCCTCCCCATTTATCTCTCCCTGCCCTTCATTTGTCCCAAGAATGTCATGGTACCCCATGCCCCACCTTGCAGACTCAGATCGACACCCTACTGAAGTTGGAGGAAGAAAGACAAAAAACCCGGGAAAATTTCGCCATCCACCAAAGCTGGATCAAGAGATGGTTTGATAGAAAATCTGCAGGGAATAAAAACTTTGAGGTAGGAGACCTGGTCCTGAAGTGGGATAAATCTCACGAAGAAAAGGGAAAACATTCCAAGTTCCAAGCACTGTGGACAGGTCCTTTACAAGTTAAGGAGAAATTAGGTTCCCACACGTTTAGACTGCAAACTCTTGAGGGAAGAGTCAAGGTCCTCCCAGTAAATGGGCACGACCTCAAACATTACTTCACTTAGCAGCCCTAAGAGGGCTATCTTATCCTTGTACCATAGTTTCCGCTTTCACTCTTTTTGTCAAAATATATATATATATAATAAATTAGTATAAAAGAAAAAAATGGAAAGGACTTGTCGGAGCCACGCAATTGGCACACTGCAACATGTTCTATGCTGATGGGAGGCCTTTCCTGATAGACACGAAGGTGGTAAAAGCCTGCTTGTAATTGGCACCTAAAGGTAGCACGTGACCTAGCTCAAACCATCAAGCGTGGGGAGCCCACCTAGCAAGTTTGAGAGGGTGTTTGCAAAAAGAAAGTGCGATACAGCGGTAACTAGATCAGAAGGGAACAGAGTTACTCCGAGTTGCATCAGGGCATCTAGCAAAAACCAAAGTCCTCATATCAGACCAAGAGCAACCTCTCTACAAGTAAAATAAGTCAGGATCCCTCATTTGCCCAGGAACAATTTTCCCATCTCGAATAAGTGCCATGAGCACATCTAAATAAGTGCCTCAGGCACATTCAAAATAAGTGCATTAGCACGCTAATAAAGGGTAAAGGATTGAGAAAGGATTCCTGCGCAGAGAGGTGATGTAACGACTCTATTGGGGTACTGACCAGGCTCGCTGGAAGCGGAGCAACGTTCATGACTCCTAGGCAGTGACTCCGCCAGGACCGAGAGGTTCGCTGGCAGCGGAGCAACATGATGAGGACAAAATAATCGTACCGGACCCTGTAGCCGCCTGGAGTTCTCCGACCCTTTCAGTCCGGAAACTTCAAGAAATGAAGTTTGGTTAACCAGCATCCAAACAAGCCAGCAGGCCAAGCAACCTTGCAAGGTGTTAAAGGCAAGGTAGTGTCAACCTTAAGGTAAAAAAGAACAGCTAGTGAAGGCCACCCCCTCCCCCTCCAAGGCCAACCATCGGCAAAGACTCTGAGTTCGACCAATGAATCGCCATTTTTTGTAGCCTCTACAACACCCTCCAAAAAACCCCACTTCAAAATTTTTTGGAGCCCCTTGAGCACAAAGAAAAGTTAAGTAAAGATTCGGGAGGACTAAGTCGCTGAGTCACAAAACTTCAAATCTGTGGAGAACCGCGACCCTACGACCTTGCGACCCCGCGACCCTGAGGTCACATGGTCGCAAGGTCGCATCCCTCTCAGACCACCTCACTTTGCGACCCCGTGACCTCATTTTTGGGCCGCATGTGTGACCTTTTTATATATAGTAGGTCGCTAGGTCGCATTTTGCATATGTAGCGAATAGAAAAAACGCCTCTGACAGGTCGACTGGAGCGCGAGTTTCCCGGGTAAGTTTCCATTTTCCTCCTGTTGTTTCCTTTTTTATTATTCTTGCCTAATCCCTGCATTCCTCAGCCTTTAAATTTCCCTTTACCTCAGCCATTGTTTTCATTTATTTCTTAGGGTTTTTCTTCTGATTCTAGCTTTCACCCTACTTGCCCAACTCATCACAGTTTCTCATCCAGCCTCTCATGGCCTGTACCCTGCCCCAAAAGCTATCCCTTGGCTCTGCCTAGACCCATTTAGCCTTGTTTTTTTCCAGTTAAAGGGAAAACAACTTCACTCCACGCGCGCCAAAACCCCGGCAAGCCCTAGCGCGACTTGCGACCCTGCGACCTAGTCACAAGGTCGCAAGGTCACATTCCCTCCGTTTTCTTGCAGTTCGCAACCCCGCGACCCCGCGACCTAGTCGCAAGGTCGCAAGGTCGCATTCCTTCTATTTTCTCGCAACTTGCGACCTCGCGACCCCTCGACCCAGTCGCAAGGTCGCACCTTGTCCATTTTCTCACAACCTGCGACCCCGCGACCCAGTAGGCCACTTATTCAACTCTGCCTGTGTCTGAGTTGAAATAATTGATAAACTATAATTGGTCTTGTATCATCATGGCGTCTTTCTTATCTTGGTATTCTTTCATGAATATGACAGGTGAATTTGAAGCAGACTTGGAGTGTATACCTGTCCTCTCATATTCCAGCGACATGGGACCTCCAGCGTCCCGAAAGAAATACAAGCACTTGGCAGTGGAAGATGTAGAGATGGACATGCCAGTGTCCCCACCCCCGATATACAGAGATACCCTTTTCACATTTGCCAAAGGGGACAGCATGCGTTGGTACCAAGTGTACCAAGAGTTCGCTAAAACGGAATTCCCAGAAGACCTCCCGGAATGGGAGATATACTTACAGGTCAAAAGGTCCAAGCTACATCTCACAGGTGCTCATCCGGCTATATTCCCATGCCCAGAGATGATAGATTGGATTATACAGAAAATGGATCCCAAGAAGTTCGTGATCAGAGACAGCGAAGGCAAGGCTTTCGCAACGCTCAACGGCTCAGACACCCATGTTTATTACTCTTTGCCTGAGTGAGAAGAAGACTTCACAGAAGAATGGGCCATCGCTAATGCAGTTCCTATAGTTGACACTATAAGGCAATGGTGGGAGGAGCCTGAGAAGTTTAAGGTCAAGAAAGACCAGGAATATCCAGTGGCAAGCCTCAGGAAAGTATATAAAATAGCGGCTGCCATGCTTTGCAGACTGTACGGGCGACCAGATGCCACTACCTTCAACGGCACATGGGCGACTCTCATGGAGTACATCACAGCGCACAGCACCCATTTCAACTAGGCTAACATATTGATGACCTCCATTCATACAAATTTATCCTTAGCATTGGTACCAGATGAAGGAATGCCTTCTGAATTCTATATGGCCTCTTATTTATTGGACGTCGTCTATTTGAGGTTGCACTTTGAGGGATGGGTACATAACTGGGATCCCAAACAGACTCGTGCAATTCATCTACAAACCAAGGTGTTTTGGGAATCCAGGTATAAACAAGACATAGAGCTGATTTCCCAAGTGTTCATCCCCGCTCTATACAGAAAATTATTCGGCCAAGACACTCCTTGCATGTCTTAGCGATCCATGGAGATGCTAAGAAAAGTGGCGCATTGGTTCCCTTTCGCCGAATATACATTCATCCGAGTCTTTGGCTCGTTCAGGGCCCACATGCTATGCTTCGTTTTGTCACAGACAGAATGCTCATGTAAGAGGTATGTTTCCAAATGTCTTCGGGTTTCTCCAGGGTCCTGTCCAAGGGTAAGAAGAAGCCATGGCATGCGCTACCCCTCACTATCAGCGCATAAATAGTTAAAGACTTCAGAGAGGTAGAGGCAGAGGGAGAAGAGATGAAAATTTATCGCTTTGGGGCTTTAGAATACCGAACATACAACCCGGAGAGGATAGTTCCGGAACATTGCAAGAGGGCTAAGTTCAAATGGAACTATCAGCACACTGAACGCCTGGGAGAAGATGAAAGAAGGAACTGGTACAATGCAGATCGACAACTTGCTCCGGGGGTGGACTCTGGCCAGGAAGACCCGGATGACCAAACCTTGGAAGAAAGGAGTCGTGAATTAGGAGGTGCTTCTTCCTCTCTAGCTAAAAATCCTCGAACCAGTATAGGGCATAGTACCTCTACCCAACAGAAAGAAATAGAGGCCAAAGCCCAGCAAGAGAGAGAGAAGAAAATGAAAGAGGATGAGGATAAGCACAAGAAGAGCCTAAGGGCAGAACAGAAGAAGAAGCAGGCCGAGGAGGCCAAGAAGGAAAAGGAGGAAAAAGAGGCGGAGGCTGCAGCAGAACAGGAGCTCAAGAAAGAGTTAGATAAAGTGGAAGCTGACCGCCAGAAGAAAGCGAAGAAAGTTGCAGCAGCTGAGCATAAAAGGAAAGACGAATTGGAAGCAGCGGCAGAAGCAGAGCTTAGGCAGAAGAAAGAACATGAGAAGGTGGAAGTCGAACGCCTACGAAGGGAAGAGGAGGAAAAGAAGAAGAAAAAAGAAGAGGATGAAATGCTAGAAGACATCGAGGTATCTCCCCTTGAGGTACCTCTAGTCAGTACACGGGTCACGCTCTCTGATGTCAGCTCCTCCCAGGGGCAAGAGGAGGAGGTATTTGACCTCACCAGGCTCATGTTTGGTCAATTCTCCTTCAAAATCCGACAGGAGAAAAGAAGAAGCTTGGCGCAAAATCCTTCAGCCGCATCCACGGTCGCAACCGGAAAAGACATATTCCTTGATACTAGGACTAATCCCATGATGATAGCATCGACTGGCATAGCCTTCGGTACGGCCACAGAAGATAATGTGACCAGAATGAGTAGAGAGATCGTTTCTCTACAGAATAGACTACAGGAAGTAGAGCAGCGGGAGAGAAAGGCAGAACAGGAAAAGATGGCATTGAGAGAGGAGGTTCAGAAACTCCGAAACAAAGCTCTCCTTGTCAATGAAGTGCCACTTACCATTCAAAGGGAGTTCGATATATTAGAAACTACCATGAGACAGTTTTATGGGGAAATTTTTACCATAAAACAAACAGTCGCCCCCTTGGTGAAAGCCCAAACTGAGACTAAGCAAAAGCACGAGTAGCTGAAGGAGGCCTCAGCTGCCTTGGACAGAATGATGGACTGGACAGCGCGGTACCCTCAGGCTCCTGAACATCTACCAAAGAAAGACTGGATTCACACGCAAGATGCCAAATTCCAAATCCGTATGAAAATTCAGTCCAAGGATAAGCTATCCAAGGACCTAGACAATGTTATGGTTGCATACAAACATCTGATTAGCGGCATCGATTCGATGCACATATTACATCACATTCCATCGCTGGGTGCATTGGACGAGGGGAAGACATGGGAGCAAGTGAATCAAGAGATCCAGTCATTTTTGCAGCCCATTAAACGAGTTGCTACCACTTCCGACCTCGCAGCATCGCAAGAGAACCTGGGCCAGTTTCTTGTCACGCCAGTTGGGTCTACACCAAGCTCGCTTCTTTGTCCAACCAGATCTCACAGAAGAAGGAGAATCTAATCCAAAACGCCTTGGAGTGTATGCATCGGCTGAAAGAAGAGGTCCCTTTGGTTTCTCCCATAGTAGCAGACTATCAGACTTGGCAAGACTTCCTCAAAGGACAACAGATTGACACCCCTGACCTCACAATTACGCGCACATATTCATAACCCGGTGGCAGTAGATCACTGGTAGCATTTGGAAATAGGTCGCAGGTCGCACTGCCCAGCCAGGTCGCGGGTTGCAGTTCCCTTCCGGGTCGCAAGGCAACTCAACAGTCAGGCAGGCGAAGAGTCTTAAAGCCCAAATGGAAATTTTTGATCTATAAAACTCCCTCCGGGGAAAATGTAAAGGATCTTCGTTTTGGGACTGAAGACTGAAGAGTTATACAACATTCTATTGAAAGATAACACTCTTTTTTCATATGAATACAGATACCTGTTGAAACTCCTTTTGGATCTGATGTGTTTTGTTGTGCGAACACTATGAGTATTTCTTTACAGTTTCAAACATCTTTCGATTAATGAAACTGCACTCTTAATGGCATCATTTATGCATTATGGTTTCCTGTACTTGTGTTAATGATGTTCATTTTAATTGCTTTCTTAATGGATTTTAATGACTTTTTTTATTAGCATTTCATTTATCTTTCAGGAAGTAAAGGGGCATCTCGCCATAAAGAACTGTTTCTTTTGTGGTCAGAATAGCCTACAAGCATAACCCCAAAGATGTGTTGTTAACAACACCTCCTTCGGCATGTATGCTTCATTATTTTTCTCGCTACGCATAATGTTATATACGTGTTTAATGCATCAACCATGTATCATGTATCATGTGAATAAGTGTGTGTCTACAAGTTCGATCGAGTTCTTTTGAGACCGAAGGGAAGGTGACTTAAGCGGTAGTTGGACCCACACCCCGAATGGGATCCCTATCCCAAACGGTTCAAGGTCTAATTGGGACTTTCTACCGGGGAGATCCCCTTACTGTTGGCCGGACAAATTTTCCCGTCAACAAGTCTCTAGTAGTATCTTCATCAGAACTCCATATCTATTGAGGAATATTGTAGATGGAATATGTCTTCTTTTGCAATACACATTTGCAGTACAACACCTATTCAATTATGATGATGATGCCAATATATCTTTTATAGTTGTGATTCACTTGTCCTGCCTGTTGGTGATGATATGAGCTAGGATGCTGATAATGATATTACACTTAATAGTTGAAAGGTCCTTATTACTGATGTGATCAATGAATTAAGCCTGAGTTTACAACTTATTGTGAGATTAGATGATATCTTTCAATCTAAGAGACCAAATGACTTTACTACTTACACATTGTACTTTCAAAACAAACCCTTGACGCTAGATACATTCAATGTATTGGTCAGTCACACTTATCAAACAT
>CM076576.1:50547820-50653433 GCA_034641835.2 Pinus albicaulis | reverse complement strand
CTAGAAGCCCTTTTTGGGGTCGGCACATTTGACAAAATAGCGATGGCTCGGGTAGCCCACAAATATTTGAAATATACCAGGGACACCTATAAGACGCAATTGCAATTTAACCCTAGATACGAGCGTCCTCTCACAGTTCCAGAGAGTGAGTGGAGAGCACTCATCCATGACGGAAAAGAGAAAAGGGCAAAGAAAGAAGGAAAAATGCCAACTGGACTCGCAAGGTAAATTACAACTTTATTTCAATAGCTTTAATTTTCTCTATGTCTAAAATAAAAGTGTGCTACGTCATATATGACTTTAATATTTTGATGCTAGGTTTCCTGACACCTCAAAGGAAACCAAATCTAGGATTGAAAAAAAGGGCCATCACAAGCTAGGCCAGGGCGGCTACTTGAAATTAGCCGCAAGAATTGTAATTAAGTAGCTAAACATCTTATAATTAATTGTATCGCCTTCCAACGTTTTTGTAATCCTATCAAATATGATTAAAAATACATAATCATATGTAATGTAGGGTGATGAATTCGGAACAAAAACTACAAAGGAAGATAAAAATATCGCTTTCCATTTCGGCTATCAAGCCGTAGTTGAACGTCGCAGAAGCTTGGGGCAGGTCCCAAGATCCAGAATGCCTGATAAGGTAAAACATTAACCTTTTAATATGTTTGTTTTCGTCCATAAATTTAATGTCTAACAACTTTGTTTAAATCAGGGGAGTAGCACTACCGACGAGGCAAATAACCCAGTTTTAGAGCCAGATGTAGATGATCCTCATGTGCAACCTGATCATTGTAGTGGGGACCAGGCCGACAATGCTACTATCAGTGAGGGTCGTGACGGTAATTAATTTCCACTTATAATTTTTTATAATTATACCTTGATGGTTGTCCTTATAACGTTTTTTGTTTAAATGACAGAGAATGTTTCCCTTGAGGATCTTACCACCAGAGAGGAAGACAGGGCAACAGTCTCAACGGCGACAACTGGTGCACCAGGTAAATAATCTCATTGCAATTTTTTTTATTAATATTACCGAACTAGTTCAATGATATTCAAAAACTGACAATTAAAATTTAATATTATCTGTTTTTGTAGGCGATGCCCCGTCACTGGATGAGCCCAGACATCGTGAATACGCAACTAGGTCAGCAGTGCGGGTTGAAAGGCACGAAACAGGAGGAGAGCACGATGATATTGATGATGTAATTAGGAGCTTTAAAAATAGGAAGAAGAAAAAGAAAATTTGACAATGTAAAATATTGTATTATTATAAGAAAAACGTTACCATACTTGGAACATTTTTTTGCGTTATATAAAAAACTCATTTATCATACTATTTTTATGTCAAGCATTAATTGCAATGTTTCCTTGCGTACTTTTTGTTGAATTGTTTTTTTACTAGTTATTGAATATTTTTTTTTATGCTCATGAAACTAAAAAATGAAATATAGATTGGGTATTGGGGAATTGAGGGTGATGTGAGGGGGGGGGAGGGGCCATAAGAGCTTCCACCTTCACGTGGTTGGCCCTGTTTAGTAGAGAATAATTTATTGGAGCGATTTAATCTTGGAGCAAACCTCCCTTGATCCAACGTAGCAACAAAAAAATCACTGTTGACTTAGTTGCTACTCTTTCAAATCGTGGGAGGCTTGTTCCAAGTTCATGTGACTCCAATAAATTGTTCTTGAAACGAAGAGGAGCTTATTTAGGTATGTTTTGACATTTTCAACATATGTTCTAAAATTATCATAAGAATGCATCTTAGAGTAAAAAATACTACATCAATTACTTGTATTTATTGTATAGATAATGATGGATTTTGATTGAATTGGCAGTGCAGGTACAAATCCTCTTGCATCATGAGCAATACAACTTGTCAACTAGGGTCATGTCCAGGATATTTTTGCTTGTGCGCTTGACCAGGTTCGTAATGTCACATTTGTAAGTTCCTTTACAGTTCATAATTCAATATTAAGCTTGTTCATGATTATTATCTAGGTTTTTTGTATGTGTTTTTTCATCTATTTGATTGTAAGCAACTCTGCATGTTTCCTATTGTTCACTATGATTTCTCCCATTACCACTCCCAGGATGAATCTGACTTTGTTGTTACATAGGTTACTTTATTGTTACTATGATTTCTCCATTTACGATTTCATAGGTTACATCATGTAAAGTTGTCAATCTCAGGTTGGTGATGAGCTTTAGTTCTCCAGATTTGGGGCTTTTTTGATATTTTCTCCCTCATGTCATTCCTGCATCACCTCATTGTTTGAGCATGCCAATTTTCTACCACTTGTACCAATTGGCACATGTCAATCTCTTAGTGGTGCAACATTTCACCTATTTTCGGCCCACTTGACCAACTGAAAAACTCAAATCCTCACACCATGTGTCTTTATCATGGAGTGCCACATGTCCTAGATATTTAGGTCGATAGGCCTTCTGTTATGAAAGAGATCAATTTTTTTTTTGTCAACACTTCTTATCTAGGCACGACACCTGTTACTTGTTTAATCTGACAGTCACAGTCTCTCGGGTTACCTTCTAGGTTTGACATACCTCTGGTTTCTGGTATATTTCCATGGAATCGGTCTAAAAATACCAACAACAATCCACACACCTGCAACCGTCAACAGACCTGCCGTTTTAGTAGCTGCATTTCCGTAACTGCCAATACACCTGCCGTTTTAGTCGCTGCATTTCGGAAACTGCCAATACACCTACCGTTTCATTCTCCTGGACTCTGTGTATGCATATTTTTCATATAATTTTATCACGAAGTTGGCTGCAGTGCTTTGACCTGCCTTTGAATATTTTTGTAGGTTAGAAGACATTTCAGGCCAGAGCTATTGAATAGACTTGATTAGATAGTTGTATTTGATCCTCTTTCTCGTGATGAGCTCAGAAAATTTTCTAGAATACATATGAAAGATGTAGTGATTCATCTTGCAGAGAGAGGTGTTGCTTTAGGGGTTACAGATGTTGCTCTGGATATTGTTCCTCAGGAAGCCTATGATCCTGTAAGTAATCACTTTGTTTTTCTTTCTTTCTTATTCAGAGTCTATCTTGCCAGGGGATGTGCCTATTATGCTTTGTTATGACACCGTTGTAAATTTCATCACCATCCCTCATAATATGTTTGATTGTGTTTATAAATAATAAACAATTATTACACCAAACAATAAACAATTAACTATACTATGAGTAATATGATATCTTGAAATAATTCTCATTATAATTTCATAACCTCTGCTCTCACTTGGTGGTGTCTATATCACTAAGTGTGTCTTCTTTAAAATTATAGTTACAACAGACAATGAACAATCAACTGCACTGTGAGTGATATCTTGTAATAATTCTTATTATAATTTCCTAACCTCTACTCTCACTAGGCGTCCATATCACTAGGTGTATCTATTTTAAAATTATAGTTTCAATGGTAGATAAATTTTTATCTTAAAATTATAGCTTTGATGGTGATACCTTGTGATTGATAATGCAGTTTGAAGCAGCTTTGGCTTTGACTAATATAGTCTCAGGAACCTCTGAGAATACAAAGGTCGTGATTGATTACGGGGCACTGCCTATATTTGTGGAACTTCTTACCTCTGGGAATGATAATGTTCGAGAACAGGTAGCACGTTTATTTTACAGGCATAAAATTATTCTTCCCAAACATCTTTGTATGTCTGTAATTTTGGAGTTTGATTTTAAAAACTAGTACCCAACTTTGAGTTCAACAGGTGTTCGTGTAAGGTTGTTTGGGCTTTGGGAAATATTGTTGGAGACTTTGCAACATTTAGGGATCTTGCCCTCAGTCATGGAGCTCTGAGGCAGGTGCTTTCCCAGTTGAATGATACTGCCAAAATTTCAATGATAAGAAATGCTACATGGGCTCTGTCAAATTTTTTCTGTGGTAAACCCCAACCACTATTCGAACAGGTAAGCAGAATACATTTTCTGCCTCTTCTTCTTAGTTCGCAGATACTGTGGATTTTTTTATAGATCTTGGTGCTTGGTAGATTTGGACATAATATGGACCTAGGCGCTTGTTCATTACAATGACTCCGTCATCAGGTTTTAGAAAATGCTCAGAAATTTGGGTTTCACAAGGGGATTACCCTTGCTTGCAATTATCGATTATCAATCACATTCAAAAAAAGTCTTTCGTAGCATTGCTGAGCTCTTTGTAGGTGAATTTCTAAGGCAATTTCACAATATCTGAACTAAATTTGTCTGTCCTTTTCAATACTTTGCACTTGTAACAGAACCAAACAAACAATCTAGTGGCCAATGCAACAACAACAAAACCTCCTGTTGCAATGCTTGCAATTCACCCTCTCTGCACACATGAATGACTATGGCACCCTCTTTTGTGAACAGGTACTAGAGCTGAAGGTACTGGTTTCCATTAGGATCGTGGAATTCAACATCCAAAATAGTATCAAATTCCACTGCAATAGTATTCCTCGGCGAGGGAAACAGTTCATTGAGACCTATTGGACTCATCACCCCCAAATAGCCTCCAGGGCTACCCAGAGTGTGATCATCTGGAGCAATAACAAATGCTGATCCATCCCCAATTGAAACAAGAACAGGACCCACATTGGTTATAGAAAACGAGAAACACGTTTTGAAAGAAGAAGAAACTTTTGTATTAGGGTCCAGAAATCTAACTGGTCTATTGTACAATGCCCTACCTGCACTTCAAATTGGTACTCCCAACTCCATGCTAAGGCTCACTATGCCATTCTTCAGATGAGCATCTTAACCTGAAGTTTGCTTCCAAAAAACCCAAGTCCCCTGTTCTATGCCCAAGACCTCTGTTACAACGAGTAGAGTTCTGAGCGAAATACTTCACAATAGGAAGCAAAAGAAACATCGCAAAATTGCTCGCTTTATACTGATAATTTTCTGTGTGAAAATTCAACTGAAGACAGTAAAAACATAATATCAAACACAACCAATCCACAATGGAATTTGAAGATGAGGATTTATAACCAGAGAAAACCCTCTCCAGGTTAAAAGAATTCTAGAAGGGCTTTAAGATTCTACTAATGAGCACTTACAACACCATAGAAATTATTGTCACAATGAAATCTGCTAGAAGCAAATCCCTTGTACAGTTTCTACATTTCCACAGTGGAAGCAAGAATCTTGCTATCTCTCAAGATCTGGTTCTGTGGTCAGATCCTTTGCTATGGCTATCTTGTTCTGCTAAACGTGAATCTGTCTTAGCTTTGGCTCTGGTTCTCATTTAGGATCGTGGCTATCTGATCTTGCTGTGGCTTTGACTATAAAAACTTGTTCAATAGGAAAATGTTGACTCTGCTATATATAGGAGCTTCAATGGGTGCTCTCAAACTGCTTTACTACAGTAGTTGCACTCTCAATGGACTTCTACAGCAATTGGCACCATCAATCTTCTTTGTTACAATTATGGCTCACGTCAACAAACTGTGCTACAACCATTGGCACCATGAATCTTCTCTCTGCTTCGTCAAATGGTTGGCACCATCAACTGACTTTGTGCTCCTCGGGGTGATGACAGTGGCAAACACTTTTTTGGGTAGCTTTGTTTTGTCTCTGATTCAAGGCAGAACTATGTTGGCCTTGTTTTTTTAGTCCTTGGAACTTAGTTCTCTCATATTTTCCATCCTATCCCCAGTTTTCTACTGAGAAAGATATAACTTCACGATATCAAAATTGACTATTTTTGGCCATTTATCTTTAGTAATGGTACAGCTTTAATTTGGTGCATTCGTACAGTATCTGAAGAGCACTCTCAAACTGTTATTCAGTATTTTAGCATAACTACTACATTTAACTTCCATGCTCTAATATTTATATCAACCATAAGCATTCTTAAGGTAGTTCCACATTTTTGAAGCAGAAGGAATGCTTCTGACAGCTTCTTATCATAGTGGTACAATTATGTTCGTAGTTTATCTTTTATAAACCTCCAATTTTCCAAACGTAGTAGAGACTACAGTTTGCATCTCAAATTTTGGACAAATATGTTTAGTATTCTACAGAAAATGCATTAAGAATACAATTTTGTGTCTACTAAGCACAAATAATTGTTGTACTGAGTCATCTAAACATCTTGACATCCTTGTTTTATATTCCTTTTCTGTTTTCGCAAAGTTTCCTCTGCTATGGAAAATGTAATTATATTAATTTTTTTCCATCGATATACGGATTGGATCTAATTAGATGTAAACCCTTGCTACAGTGGTTATTCGAATGGGTTAGAATGTGCATTGTTATCTGTTTCTTTTGAAATACATGCATTACCAGTATGCGAGATCTTTGCATTAATTTTGAAATGTTGAGATCTTTGCATTGATGTTGCCTCTGCTTGGTGGTGTCTCTGAGATTGAGTTGATCCAAAGGCAATGGATCTGCATCAGTGGTTGATTGCTCTTTGCTAGTACTGTAATCCAAATTCTCTAACATGCAAACAGCTGCCGCAGCAATTATATCTAGGATTGATCGTTTTTTTCTCACCTTCACTTTAGGCTTGGAAAACTTTGTTTTAGATTTTTTAGCATTTGACTCACATGATAGACAGTGATCTATGTGGGCATTTAAGGCTATATTGGATGTAGATGAGAAAGATCTACAAATAGGACAAACCTTTGGTATCATGGCCTCTGGAAGAGATCCTGGATTCCCAAATTCTTTGTTCTTCCCAGGATCTGCCTTGCTCTTCTCCAAAGTTTGGATCTGCCTTGTAGGCTCCTGCCTCTTCTACACTGCTTGAATTGGAGCACCTTCATCATGATATCAAATCATTTGCTACTATGAAATGACACAGGTTGCAGATGCTTTGATAGACTTGCCTTTTGGGCAATTCACCGCAAACCAAGTTTTAAAATGTCACAACCCACTTGATATTTATCCCTAGAAA
The DNA here is from genome assembly GCA_034641835.2 of Pinus albicaulis. NCBI lineage: Eukaryota > Viridiplantae > Streptophyta > Pinopsida > Pinales > Pinaceae > Pinus > Pinus albicaulis. The sequence goes on along the minus strand of CM076576.1, from coordinate 50,646,514 downwards.
AAGTGTCACATGTGAAGATCAGGCTGTTGATGAAGCGAATAACTTGGTAAAGAGAATTTTTGATTACTTATGTATTCGGCCCAACAATATAGATTTTAATGAACTATCATTTTTAACCATGTGCTGAAAAACATACAAAAAACTATGTTTTTAGTGAAATTTGAGTTCATAAGAATCGATGCTAGTCAAAATCTAGACCTTGCTCCCAGCTTACTGGTAAAAGGCGGTACTCATATTTCATGCAAGTAATGGAATGCCTTTTTCATTGTTTTATCTCGTCTTATTCGAACTTCCAAGTCTCGCATCAACGATTGTCTTATGCTTCAGAAAAACGGTATTATGCTTTAGAGAAGTGTATCTACTTCTTATTATACTTCTTAACTTCCAAGTCTAGCATCAATGATTATTTTATGCTTCACACACAATCTAGTTTTCATTATACTCCTTGAAATATTTTTTATTAGTTGAATGAGACAAACTTAAAAGGAGTAAGCTAATATATTAGCAAAAGGATTTCTGTCACAAATTTAAGATTCTTATAGGAATTCAATGGAAATTTCAGGCATCACCTGAGTAATCTTCAGTGTCTGCAAATTTTGACATCCAAAGAGAAGTTTGTTACAAAATTAGGCAGCTCCTACTTGAAAACATGTTGATGTTGATGCGTAGAAATCTCCTTCATTTTTAGCCATGTGTTGGAATATTTGAAAATTCCATAATAACAATGGAGAGAGTAATACTCTCCTCTTCTAACACAGAGAAAATATTGAAATTTCTTCACTGGAAACAGAGTTCAACACTTTGAAAAATTTCTATTCCTTCAAAAAAAAACTATTACAAATTCTTCCTCACTGAGAGGGATTACAAAATGTGACTGCTGCAAAACATAGTGCACTCAAAATTATTCTTTGTCTCTAAAACTACGCATTGGTGTGCTCTTCAAAACACTTACACTACTATTGTGCATAATAATAAACTTTACAACTACATTCCGAAACAGGCTCACAGCCCTTTTATTTTATATGCAACGCATATATTAAAAACATAACAAAACTATGCAAATAACAAATCTATTTAAATGCTCCTGGGGTCCACAATTTATAAATGTTTTAATATATATATGAAATATATATAAAAAAACATATATACGCCGCATTTAAAACAAAATATTACCAAAACTAGTGTGGGACCTTAACAAACAATAAAACTATTCTGCTGTGCGTTATATAAAACATATAACAAAACCATTGTCAAAACTTCAAACGAACCCTTTAGCCGTGGAGCCCGCCGGACTTCAAATGGCGATAAACCATAATTCAAACCAAATTCGCGTTCCAAAATAGCCTGCTGACGTCGGCCAATTTTGTGACGTGAAAACCAAATGAATTCCGCTCTAATCTTTTTCAGGTTCGAATTTGGGCTGGCATATGGAGAGAGAGTTGTGACGCAAATTTCTTATCAAATTCGCCCTAATCTTTTTCGGGTCTAGATTTCCACTGCGCGAGCGGCCCAAACAAAGATCCTCTCCAATCAATTTCTGCCACGTGTCCTCCTCTAGCTTGTCATATCAATCGCATTAAGTTTTAACATTTTTCAATCAATCGCATTAATTTTTAACGTTTTTCAAGATTGGACCTCCACTCCTGTTAGCGATTCCGCATGCTCCAATATGCTCCGGCCTTCGGCTCTCATCAATGAGAGATTTATGACGGGCGTTCTTCGATGCCATTTTAGTCTGGTCAATAAAATGGCATTTCTCTATGGTTTCTCAGATGAGACGCAACCTTTGAATTGCAGATTCTCTCCGGTTGCTGGGTTACACTGCCAGCACACTGTGACGGGAAGGAGAAGCCAGCTGAACTGCTACTTAGACCTTGGTGCAAATCTGCATTTATCTTGGTTTGGTATGTGTCTGTCTTCCTTGGTTTCTTGGAATCCTGCTTCTCCGTCTCGTCTTGTGCCCACTGCTGAGACTGCACCCATGCCTTGCCTGCGTCAAAGGATGTGTTGCCGCAGGGGTAGCACCAGAGGCCAACCCCTGTGCGCTCCCTCCAGCCCCTCAACCGAGTCGTCTTCCCACTCTAGTGATTATTACGCAGGCCGCTATCCAAACACTAGAAGTGGGCGGGGTCGGGTTCTAGGATATGGCCACCGTGTGGGCTCCCCTTCTCCTCATTTCCCCACTGCTTCACCTTATCCTACGACGTGCACTGCGCTTTTTTCCTTTAATTTCTCTCTGAACTGCCCATGAATCACAGCTTCAATCACCGTGGTTTTCCGTGAATATGCCCAAGTGGAGGAACAATGCACCCGTTCGGAGGGTTTGAGCTCAGAAAAAGCCCAGCTTTTGGGCCTTCAGGAGGGGAGAGGTGGCGTGAATGTGCAGGAACCGGATGCTCAGGTTCGTAGGGCTCGTGATGTGGAGATAATTCCTGGATATCCTGGACCTTTCGTGTCTGAAGTTGCTCCCGCCATGGACAGTGACATGTTCGCCAAAGGATGGTGTCGAATTGTCGAAGAACCACCGGATGAGTAGCTGCTTCTCTTTGGTTTGGTTTTCTTGCTTCGCGGCCCACTTAATTGGGCATGTTTTTGCTTATATTACTATGTTGGACCTCTGTTTTATTTTTGAATTCTGTAAACACTGTAATCGTCAAAGATATCAAACGATGGTTCCCCTGCGTGGGCAATGCAACGACCTGAAAAACGTTCAAGACTGGTTTCCCCGTATGAGGGTAGTCTTCTTTTTTGATTTTTTGACAAATTTGCCATAAGTATGGGCAATGTTTTTGAATTCCGTCATGCTGTAATTTTATTCCCACTGTTAATAGATTAACCTTACTTAGAAAAAAAAAATTGCCCTGTTTCTATTTTAAACCTTTTTTTTGAAATACAGAGCCATGTTTATATTCGAAGCGCTACGGGGTGGTTTATTATATTAATATTTCATGGTCGAATTATGTTCATAAAAATTGGAACACCCACAATTCATAACAAATATTGGAGATTTACTGTCTTGTTTTAAATTTTCATTTTTATGTTTGTCGAAGGATGGTGCCGAATTGTCGAAGAACCACTGGATGAGTAGCTGCTTCTCTTTGGTTTGGTTTTATTGCTTCGCAACCCACTTAATTGGGCATGTTTTTGCTTATATTACTGTGCTGGACCTCTATTTTATTTTTAAATTCTGTAAACACTGTAATCGTCAAAGATATCAAATGATGGTTCCCCTGCGTGGGCAATGCAACGACCTGAAAAACGTTCAAGACTGGTTTCCCCGTATGAGGGTAGTCTTCTTTTGTTATTTTTTGACAAATTTTCCATAATTCTGGGCAATGTTTTTGACTTCGGTCATGTTGTAATTTTATTCCCATTGTTAATAGATTAACCTTACTTATAAAAAAAAAAAAAGTTTCCCTATTTCTATTTTAAACCTGTTTTTTTAAATACAGAGCCATGTTTATATGATTGTTTATAGTCGAAGCGCTGCGGGTTGGTTTATTGTATTAATATTTCACATTCAAATTATGTTCATAACAATTGGAACGCCCACAATTCATAACAAATATTGGAGATTTATTGTCCTATTTTAAAGTTTCATTTTTTTTTTTGCCATTGATCTTGTTATTACTTACTTATCTACTGGTATTGTTTTCTTGGATCTTTCATAATCCTGTCTTCTCGGTTGTTACTGAATATCCTATAAAGCTCGGGTTTAGAGGTTTATGGCTTAGGGGTTAAATGGGTCAGGGGTTTAGAGGTTTAGGGGGTTAAATGGGTTAGGGGTTAGGAATTAGTGTTTAAGGGGTTAGGGGTTAAGATGATAGTTTCATTGGTATCTGTTTGTGCACAATAGTTGATTATTCTTTGTGTCTCAAAGTAACAATTTTGTAAGTATTGTTGCTTGTTGCCATGTCTTCTTTATTTATTAATTTATACTATTTGTAGCCATTGCTTTACATTTATTGATGAAAATGTCTATTGCAATCAAACCAAATGTATGTTCAATCTCCAGTTTCAAACTCAGCCACAGTGTTGTCACACAATTTAAGTCTGGAGAATGGCCATCTGATGAAGTCTTAATAAACAGACTGCACCTCATGACTACTCCAGAAAATATTAAGTTCGAGTGTCCCACATTCATGAGAAATTTGGCTCTTATACTCTTGCTCCACCTGACTGTGTCCTGGAAATACCCTTGTTTATTGCAAAAACATCCTAATGTTGTCGACCTTGTCCCTTATCAGACTAAGGAAAAATATGTGACTGAGAGGAATGGAAAGCACTACAAAGTTGAAGAGAATACAAAAGACTAAGATGGTTTAAAGGATAAGCTTGAAGAATGTTGCAGTGTTGAAACAACTAAAATTTTTCCCAAACAAATAGTTGATAATGTGAAACCTTCTTATGTACTAGTCAAGCAAGACTACATTCATGTGAGAGAAAGAAGAGGCCAAGTGACTGATAGGCATAGGCTGGAAGATAGGGTATGGTTCCCTCTTTTTGATGAAATATTTGATCTACATTTTTTCTATCAAATATTAACCATTTTAACCTTGCCAACAAGGCGTAATTAACCCAATCGTAGGTCCCACTATGTCATGATATATATTAACTCTAGATATATATGAGAAGGAATAATAAAGACATAGATTGACAGAGGTGGAAAGACAAGGGGAGTCACAAGGGAGAGAAGGAATGGAGAGAGAGAGAAAGGGAGAGGAGTGAGAGAGGTAGAGAAGGGTAAGAGAGGGAGATAGTGAAACAGAGATGGAAGGGGGGCAGAAAGAAGGATAGAGGGAGGGATATAGTGAGAGGATTGGAGGGTCGAGAGAGAGAGAGAGGGGAAGAGAGAGAGAGGTAGGAGAGAAAGGGAGAGAGAAGAAGTACAATGTATTAAAATAATAAATATATTAGGCCCACTCTACACAAATCTGCAATCTGAGAATTCAGGATAAAAAGAGCAGGCTCCAACAACAATTGCATAGAAGTCTTTATTACTCAAATAGAAGAATGTCACAGCAAGTTGTCATCTCACAAAAGCTCCTACTACAACCTACAAGCTAACAGTACTCACTCTTGTTATATATTTCTACAAATGTCTAACTACTGTGCCCATCCTTTTCATTTATAAGTTAAGAGAAGGTGAAGTTAGAAAACAGGCCAATGATAGCGTTAGTGGTGCATCTCCCTTGAGCATGAACAGCTCCCTCATAACTTTGCCTTGTATGCAAGGCTTTTCTTTTAGAGTAGTGCATTATCATAGTAGATATAACTCCTCTCCTGAAGGTGCCCCATTCCATAAGTGTGCACTCATGAATGCACATGAGATGATGGTGTTAATCTCCTCAACTAGTGTGCCATACTTGGTGGGTGTGACCCAACAACTAATTCGTCTATCCTCGAAGGTGTCGTTATAAGCTTCTAGTTGTATTTAAGAATATTTCTGACTGGTGTACCACAATCTAGCTCTGTAATCCTGGTGCTGCTCAACTTCTCAAGGCTGAGGTGAGACCAACTCGGACCAACTAGGTAATCTAACACTCTTGAGAAAAAAAAAATTCCAATAACCCAAGATTCTTCCCCAACTTGTCAAACTTCCCCTTTGTTAGGAGCTTTGTCAAACTATTAAACATATGAAACTTTTTCAGAATGTGGTCCAACACTACTAACTCCCTAATAAACTTGGAATCTTAGGAAATTGTATTGAATATCAATGTGTTTGAAATGGTCATGACACATTGGATTTTCATAGAGCTTGATGTAACTTTGATTCTCACAAGAGACAATATTGGACTTCAACAACTGATTGGTTGACTCTACAATCAAGTTTCAAATCTACATAGCTTCATAATAAGTATATGAAACTGCCATATACTTTGCTTCAGTGGAACTGAATGCAATTGTTGCTTTCTTCTTGTTGATTTAATAAAAATGATTTATAAAATGATAATAATGATGTTTAAAATGAGCCTTATGATGGTCTATTTATACACATTGATTGTTCACGAGGTGTAGGGGTATGTTTATAACATCACTGCCCTTGAAAGCTTTGTCTTGAAAGCACGGTACTTAGAATTTTCTTTAGTTAAGCACATTTTTGTGGTGGAATGAAGTTTATGAGATATCTATTTATACTTTGTATAGGCTTGACTTTGTTTGTCCTTTGAGTGTTGGTGAGGTTTCTTTGTATTTTTTGCATCATAGTCTAAAGTATTTTGACCTGATTGTTTAACATGAAAGCTTTATGCTTATTGGAAATATATTTGAAATACCTGCATGATCAAGAAACCATTATGGTTAATTAAATTACTAATTAGGTACTACAGAAAGAGGATGATGTTGAGAGGGCTTTCCTGGGTGACTCTGGGAGCAACCCGAAGGTGGTCAGACAAAGCTCTTCTAAGTTACAAATCTGAAGAGAAAAAATTGGTGATGTATATGTGGTTGCTCAACCTGGGCTGTATGGAAAATCTTGGTTGAGAGTGTTTACCTTTCCGTGTCTTCACGAAAGTAGGTTGTCCGGTCACATAATAAGATCATGACTACATGTAGGTGATGGTTATGTAGTAATTTCTTAGCCTTATCTTCAGAATGGCTAATAGATAGGATCAGGTTTGAATACAGGATATAATTTGATGAATTTGGAGATTTAGAGTTGAAGAAAAAATTGTGGTGATGTTTGGATGGGTGCTAATTTGTAGGGTTTTCCATTTTTATAATTTTCTTTGTTGTGCTTTCTACCATGCTACCTAGCTGCTTTCATGTTTCCCTAGCATTTTAACTTTTTCGATTTCTATCTCTCTATTGTTTCTTGCCCCATTTGAAATGTCATCCTTATTTGGTAGGTGTTTTCTTCAATATAGTGTGAATATTTTTCCATCACACAGCTTATGTGGGGTTTGTCTACACAAATATCTTGTAAGGTCCATTCATTGGGGTATTTGATGAAATGAAATGATTATTGATGATCACCAAGTAGTGGTACTTGTAGAGATTTACTCTAACAATTCTATAGTTTTCTTGTGCCAAAAATTATACAACATTTTAACCTCATGAAACAGTCTCCTCTGTTCTCTTCGCTGATTCTATAAGCACTTATTGCTGTTGTCAAAGCTTTTACTCTCTAGTCCCATTGAGTTGTTTCATTTATTTGTGGACATTGATCTATTTTCATTTAATTTCTTCAATTTTTCTAACTGTTATGTGTTGCCTTTGGCCAGTGCCTTCTTTCTTACCTATGCTTTTTCTGCTTAAGCATTCCAGCCAGCCAGAGCAACAGGGGTAGCAGGAGCCACGCAGTCCAGCCAGAGCCCAGCAAGGGCAGCGCAGAGGCAGCAGGAGCCACACAGGGCTGATGCAGGCCCAGTCAGGGCAGCGCAGGGGAAGTGTAAGCCCTTCAGGTGTGATGCAGGCCCTTACTGAGAAGCGCAGAGGCCAACGCAGGCCATTTAGGCTGACGTAGAGGGATTCAGAGCAGCGTATTACTACCGTTTTTATTTCTCTGTTGGGTGAACCAGTTTTGGTGCCCAGGATTATTGTACTTGGATTTTGCATAATAATGAAAACCCTCCAGAGCTAGCTGCACTAGTTTTCCCACATTGGGTTTTTTCCGGGGATAGTTGTCTAGAAAATTCGTGTGTCACTTTTTCTATGAGCATGTTATTCAGTATTTGATCTGTATTTGTAGGTTGCTAGTTGTATTTACTATTTACTTCGTTAATTTATTGAATATTTCAAAAATTAACTTATAACTTAATTCAAGTAGGAGAAGTAAATCAAGATACTGTAATAGGGTTTCTTAGATTAAGAAATTTTCACATTCCCTAGGTCTAGCCCCATTAGGTCACCTAGGGCAACAATTTCCCAGGAATCTAGCTAGAGGAAAAATTCTATCTCCTAGAGGCAGCTGCGTTGCTAGGTGCCCTCACTCTCCTCAGAACATGGGTCAATTCCAACGGTGGAATCTTCGGATACCTCAAGCCCTAGCTCTAGGATCAAGTTTTGCCTAGGTGTTCCCAAGGATAGAACTTAGTAGGATCAATTTGACCTATCGAAGTAAAAACACTTGTCTGGTCCTTTCCCATCACCTTATCCAGGATAGGAACATCATTGGTTGCTAAATTCCATCCCTGAACCTAGGTTGGGTCCACTTGGCCCCATGTGGTCCCATTTGGTGTCAAAGGCCTTTCATCAAGAACCATTTGGGAATCCAAGATCCCAAAGGATTTTAGGGATTGAGAACTTCCTTCATAAGTCTTATTCTTCTCCCTCAACCCTTCAATCCCCCTCCTCTCTCCCTAGAAGATAATTCCCTTTCTTAAAAGGAAAGCAAGTCACACTCTTTATTTTATCTTAGGGAAAGGCTTTCGAGGGTCACTTCCCACCTATTCGTTGACCTATACTCTACAAGTGACTTTCTAAACTATTGGGACTCCACCCATCGGTGAAATTCCGTGAAGAGCAAGGAGCCTTCCTTCAGCCTGCCTTGCACATGCAATTCCTATGGAATTATCTCCATATTAATTAGGAAAATCAACCTTCCTTGATCGCGCAATCCATCATGGCATCCCAATGACTTTATAATTGCACATGGGAAATTTTCTATAAATACAACTGATAGTTATGTTCCTCTGAACTGTGTTACAATACGCCAAATGTTTTTAACATCTTCAATTTTTTTAACATCTACCACATGCCAAATGTTTTTAACATCTTCAATTTGCCATATCCACCATTTGTTTGGCATTTAAACATCATTGCACCACCAAATTTTGAACGGCCCCGACCATGTCTGAACGGCCCGGCGCCCGTCGCCTAGTGTTAAGTCTGAACGGCCCGGTGTTGCCTCTGAACATGGCGCCCGAGGTCTCAAACACTTTATCCAAGCATTTAAACACTGGTAAGCTATCCCTACACACGTCTTAGGTTCATATGCTCATGATCTTTCGTTAGCATCCATTTCAAAAATAGGTTTAAGCCTCTGCAATGCCCAACTTTGAATGGCCCGAGCCATGTCTGAATGGCCCGACGCCCGGTGTTGCTCCTGAACGGCCCAGTGCCTAGTGTTTCTCCTGAACGCCCAGTGTTACTCCTAAACGAGGTGCCCGTAAAAATTTTTCCATCCATTGACTGCTCGAGAAGTGGAAAAGGTCTCTACCACCTGCCCTCTAATATTTCCCTCATCATTTCTCATTTTCAGTCATTGAAAGTGCCATTCTTAGCCTCTACACTGCCCATTCCTGAACAGCCCGAGCCACTGCTGAACGTGGTCCTGCCCGCTTGGGCCGCTGCTAAATCCATCATCTCATACATCTGCAAAGTGGTTTTCCTCACACCAATATCTCACCCTCCACGTATCAAACTCTACATTTCATTTTCACCTCTCCTGGTTCATCCCTACAATATTATTTTTGAACGGCCCAGCGCCCGGGCGCCCGGGCCACCATCAACACATTTTTTCAAAAGATGCCAAAGTCAAGTTTTTAGTAGAAATACACCCCCAAGTGCATCAAGAGACTTTTATAAAGAGGATGAAGGAAGTCTTATACTATGATTACAGAGGACATGAAACAGTGAAAGAGAGAATGGTTATTTTGTCACTTTGAAAGAGATTTTCTTTCCATAAATGACTAGGGATATGCATAGTCTCTAAAAGAAAAACATCAGTTTGATTAGAAGGTTTTCAATTATTTTGAAAGAGTATTTAAAACAGTGTTTTAAATGAGTCCCTTTTGTCTCAAATAAACCACAGAGAAACAGTGAAAGGGAAGAGGGTTAATGTGCTATGAGATAGCTAAGACTACACATAGTTGATAGAATGAAAAACAGAGTTTGTTTGTAGAGGTCTTCAAATCAGTTTAAAAGGTGTCCCAACAGTGTTTTGAAAATAGCACGCCTTGTTTGCTAAGTCAAATATCAACACAGTGATTGGGGAAGAGGTTGTATCAATTTGAAAAAAGTCTTGTTTACCTTTTAAAAACAATGATAGCAAAGGGGCAGTGTTTAAAGGGGAAGGGTTTTCATGCCAAAACAAAAGGAAATTCCTTTTGAACAAAAACCACAAACATATCTTGTTTAAAACCTTTTGTTCAAACACGGTGATAAAAAGTGATTTTGTTCTCATTTGACAAATACCTGTTTGCTAGCATCAAAGAAACACATTGATTTGCAAGGAGTAAAAGGTGTCTTGGTTGAATATTTTTTCCAATTATCATTTCAAAATTTTGTCTTGGTAAGTCAGTGAAGAGTATTAGAAGCAACGGGCGCTACAAAAAGCCAAATCAGTTTACCCAAAGGAAATTGAAGGATGTACAAGAAAAACTCAAAATCACCCAAAGAGGGTGCCCGGCGGAAAAAGAGGAAAAAGATACCTCTGGGCTTGGAATTTTGGCCCGAGCTTCTAGACATGTTTCTAAAAAGCCTTGAGGGACTTGCTCACCAAAATTGAGCAAATTTCGACATGTTCTTGTTTTTTGACATTTTTGGGCCTAATTGCATAAAACCATGGGCGCCTCCATTTTTGTTTGGAGCATCCTCAACTATTGAGAGTGGTACCATTGGATGCATTAAATTCAGGGGCATCTACTTAGAAATTTTCAGATCAATTGAAGATGTTTTGGTCCCCCAAAGAGGCAAAAAACACTCACTTTTTCGACACTCTGCCCACATATCAGCAATGCCTATTTTTTGGTTTTTTTTACTCAGTTCAGTATTTGATAGAATTCTAGGCATCATTTTGGGAAAATTCATGTTGTTCCAGAAATTAGACATCTAGGGCTTTTCAACGAGCTATCATGGGCCTCATTTCGACATCGGGAAGACCTTCAAAAGTCTTCCAAAAGACAGGCAATTTTCTGCTGATGCGCCCTTGTGGCATTTTGACCAAAAAAGGTAGTTTTTTGAAGTGGCCTCTCCAAATGTGCGTTAAGCTATTTTGGGACATTGTCAGTCATAAAAACTTAAATTTATTCCCTTTTTTAGCATTTTGAGATATTTTATTGGATATTTTGTGCCTTGGGCTTTGCAAAGCCTCAAGGACAAGATAAGATATTTGTTTTTGAGCCAATGGCTAGCTAGTTGCCTTGGTTGGTTTTCCTCCTCTTTGGCCTATATATTCTAAGAGGATTCATTGTAATAGCAGGCATAACTTGATGTTAGAGAGCAATACAATAGCACTATGAGCTTTGAAGAAACACTTGTCTTGTGATGTTGATGATCTCTTGCTTGACTTGGATGGTGGAGAAGGATTGTATGTAGGATTCCATGGCTTGGTGAATGGTATAGTGTTCTTATTTTGTTTATGTTTCCTCTGTTTCACATATGTTTCCATGCTTCTTGCTTGTTGTAGTTCAGTAAAGATAAGTTTGAGACATGCCCATGGAGGCACCTCAAGTTTCCTTATTCATTTGCAGCTTCTATGTTTTCTTCCTTCTTAGTCATATCAAAGAATTCTTAACTGCTCTTTGATCACTAAAAACTTGTTTATTTATTTCATTAATGGTTGTTATGCATGCTAAGTATGATTCATGGTACACCCTGCTTACTCATGGCTAGTCAAAGCTCCATCTATGAAATCTCTCTTTGAATGGTTGATTGTTTAGTTGAACCAAGGAGGTCTTGTTTTGATCTTGCCCTTTGCCTAAAACTTTGCATTCTTGCTTTCAAAGTTCCCAATAGCTCAAAACATGATGTCTAGGAGTTCCCTCTTCATATATTGGGTTGTTTTTCCGTCTTATTTGTTTTCCCAAATTCTGAAGGTGATTTCCCAAAGTTAGAGGGTCTTATACTTCTATGCATCACCTGAATGTTTATTTTACGCATTGATTAGTTATTTTTCCGTTCATAAAGGACCATGGTTAGCCCTAACTTATGAATGCTTGTTGATTAACTATTCATGTTTAGAACATCTTCGTTATTCACAAACTCATTTTTCATCCCATTTCATTTTCACCCAAAGAATCTATTCATCTCAACCAAATTGGCCCTACAGTCATACCTTATCCGTCATTAAGACTATCTTGACCTAATTTGACCCCATAGCCCAATTTTTTTGACATCTCCATATCTATTTATCCTTTTAGTCATTTTTCCCTCAAAAACCAAAACAAACCAAAAACATACTTCATAACTTTCCTAACATCTAAAAACAAACTAAGCAAACAAGCACACATCCTTGCAAATAATAGAGAGAGCCCTCTCTGAGTCCAGGAAGGCTAGGTCCTAGGACTCCAAAGTTGGTCTAATGTTACCCTGTCATTTGGATTTCCAATCTGCCAAATTACGGGACACTAACACTATCTAACTGATCCTTCCTACTACTGCTGTATTGTGGGCTCCTCGTAGCCAGGTTCAATCCATGAGACACGCCATCTCAATGGACCTTGCCCAAATTTCTCATCTTGGGATTATGTCTACACATAAACCCACCTTACACCTCGAGGTATGGCTGCTCCCTCTTCCCATCTGGCTCGAAATTTCCCCCTCATGGAGGTCTCTGCTTGAGTGGACGCTTCCACTCGGTCTCCTCTCTACTTCTCCAATTGTGGCAGCTACTCCACAACCTTTTGAGACTGCTTTTCATGAGGATGCATGTTGAGAGGTAATTTATGCTCCCACTAAACCACCAAGTCTCTAACTTCTGCCTTTCTCCTCAAAGCTTTGCATGCATCCGGTACCTCAAGTGCATATAGGTTCTTGACTCGCGCACAGTGTAATTGTCCCGAAGTTACAAAAATTTTCTAAAAAAGAGTTGATTTTAAATCGATGATATCTCCCTCATCCGAGCTCCGATTTGACCAATTATTTTTCCATTTGGGTAGATTTTCGCAAGGAATCCAAATATTCTATTTGTTTTCGAAAATTTTACACCAAAATATTCAAATATTCTCTACAAACTCGTCGCCCAAAAAATTCCTGCTCTGATACCATGTAGAAAATCTAACCAACGAGATTCAATCTGATCTTGTAATCTACTAAAACAAGATACTGAATCCTTCCTACAATTTATGGAAACAAAACACGATCGCACAATCATATATAAGTAAGAGAAATACATTATCAATCACACAACAACATGATGTATTTGGGGAAAGCAACTAATCAAAACCCCTCTATCTCTATTGTGTATTAAGTCAAGGAATCATGAAACAATATAATTCTTAACCTCTCATGAGATTCTCTAGCACTCTGTCAATTGTCTCCCGTTGATCTAGGCAAACTGGGTCTAGTACTTAGGAAATTCTCATCGTTACTTCAGCCTGCCTTGCTCATGCAATTCCTAGGGAATTAACTCCTTATTAATTAGGAAAATCAGTCTTCCTTGATTTCGCAATCCATCATGGCATCCCAATGAGTTTATAATTGCACATGGGAAACTTTCTCTGAATAAAACTGATAGTTATGTTCCCTTTAACCTCTGTCTCAACTGGGTATTCCTCGAAACCAACATGCATGCAACTATTAATAGTGAAATATCAGTTATCTAATTGATCACTCATTGTGAATTAAATCTAATTTAATTCATTGGACCTCTCACTAGCTCATCACTCAGTTAGAACTATTTAAACTGATTTTAACTTATTTAATTGAGTTAATTACACTTGCACTCCACTAATGCATCAACTTCAACTAGACCCCAAGAATATTAGAATCCCTCTAGATGCCTCATATTAGACCCTCAACTCGAATTTCTTGAGCTAACTCAGTCATCATGACTTGATTAACTGACACAAGTTGTTATGAGAGGAAATTACAATTTATTGTCCAATTTATTTAAGGGAAAAATAAATTAGATGCCCCACACTCCTCACTCTTGGTGCATCAAAATTCCTCACGAGTGTGGGTGCATTTTTTTTTGTCCTTTATGGTTTCCAATCTCACTGTTTCTTGTTGCAAATTTCAACATTTCAGAATTTGATGTGGCCTTCACACAAAGACACCATTGAAATCACATGCCTAGATTCTCATGAGAAACCTCTCTTAAGCTTGATCTACCATAAGAGAACCAACAATATACCATCCTACTTCCTAGCGCAAACTGACCATTAAGGTATGCAACATTCTTTTGAACCCTCACATGATATGCCAATACATGCTAGGTGCTAAGGATTTGGCGCAGGGTGCCAGGGTAAATCAATATGTGTCAAGGCAACAAAAGGAAGAACCAATAAGAGGGTTAATAAGTCAAGACTTTATCTTTTTGAAAAGGAGCATGCTATGCACACTAATAATAGGTCCCAATACATGCCAAGTGGCATTGTGTGCCAAGTGCTAATGTATGTCAATGCATTCAACCAAGGTGTTCTAGGGCATGCTAGGGACTATATGCAGCATGCCAACACATGCTAGGAGAGTTCCATGTTGTGTTAGCGCATGCCACCATGTGCTTGGGCGTCAATGTCATCAAAAGATGTTCTAGGTACAAAGATGTTTCAAGACATGTGGGGTAATAAGAAATGTTAGTGTGTGACAAAGCAGCAATTTAAGGTGTGCCCAGATTGTTGAGGATTGTTAGGTCTTTCTCATTAATAGAATTTTCAGAGCCCGATTATGTATTAAATAATATATTTCCTACACACAATAGTGGAACTTTATCTAAATGGAATTTGCTAGATAATAAACTTAATAGATATGAATAATGTGTTGAATCATAGGAAATCTCTATTCGACTAGTCATTACTTGAGGGAAATGATACACACTTATTACTTCTTAAAAAATTGACTGACCCTAACCACTATGGCCTTGGACATATTATAAAAAATGCTCAACAATAATGGTATTAAATCATTATCTTTTGACAAAAAATATATTAACAGGCACATAGCGTCATCAAAAACTCATTGAAATGATCAATGATGACGGACATTTTTTGATCGTCACCAAAAGTAACAAAAATAGCATTGGTGAGGGTCATTAAAATTTCGTCACTAGAAGTGTCACCAAAGAGAGAATTAGTGATGGGCCTTTAACGACCCTCACCAAAAGTGAAATGTATTTAGTGATGGACCATAAAGGACTATCACTATATACACTTACAGTGACGGTTTTTAGTGATCAATGATGACGGACATTTTTTGACCGTCACCAAAAGTAACAAAAAGAGCATCGGTGAGGGTCATTAAAATTTCGTCACTAGAAGTGTCACCAAAGAGAGAATTAGTGATGGGACTTTAACGACCGTCACCAAAAGTGTCATTGAAAATGTCTTTGGTGATGGACCATAAAGGACCATCACCATATACACTTACAGTGACGGTTTTTTAATGACCATCATAATATGTGACATTGGTGATGGACCTTAAAGGTTAGTCACAAACATGACCCTCACCAATGTGCTTTTTTCTTGTAGTGACATTTTCATATCTCAAAATATGCTTTAGATATAGCTTTGGGAGCTGTATTAGGACAAAAATATTTGACCCCCTAGGCCATCTACTACAAAGAAATTTTTTTACTCCTGTTGAGTTAAATTACATTGCAACTAGAAAAGAGTTTCTAGCAGTTTTCCATGCTATTAACAAGTATAGACACTACATCACTGGCTATGAAACCTTTATTCACATAGATAATTCTGCAATTAAGTATTTAACAAATAAATCAATCACTAATGGCAGAATCACAAGATGGTTATTACTCCTGCAAGAATTTAACATCACCACTCTAGACCGACCTAGAAAACAAAACACAGTTGTTGATTTATTGTCTAGAATTCAAAGCAATAATAATGATACTGCAATAGAGGATAATTTTCCTGATGAATATATTTTTGCAATATCTACTAAATATCCATGGTTTGCAGGCATTGCTAACTACTTAGCTACAAGAAAATCACCAGCATACTTGTTTCCTAGAGAAAAGAGGAAAATAATTCAAACAAGTGCATTATACTAATGGGAAAATGATGAATTGTATAAAACAAGTCCACATCTCATCATCAGAAGATGTGTATGAGAAGATGAAATACCTAAAATTCAGAAGGCATGCCACGATGAACCTTGTGGTGGACACTTTTCTGATAAGAGGACTGCTTATAAAATCCTTCATTTAGGATATTATTGGCCATCTATCTTTAAATATTCCAAGGAGTATGTAAAAAGGTGTGACAGTTGTGAGAGAATGCGGAAACCTGTTGCTACAGATGAAATGCCCTTACAACCTCAAGTACTCATCGAACCCTTTGAAAAGTGGGCTCTGGATTTTGTTGGACCAATCAATCCACCATCAAAACAAAAGAGGTACATTCTGGTTTTCACTGATTATGTCACTAAATGGGTAGAGACTAAAGCACTTTCTTTTTCTAATGAAAATTTTGTAGTTTCATTTCTTATTAAGGATATTTTCGCTCATTTAGGTGTCCCAAGAGAAATTTTGATAGATCAACGATCTGAGTTTACATCCCGGATGGTGCAGAAGATTGTGGAGGAATATAAGATCAAACATAGAAAGTATACTCCATATCATCCAAATGCAAATGGACAAGTGGAGTCCACCAATAAAATGATCGAATCAATCCTCACAAAGACTGTACATCTACAGAGGAAGGATTGGGCAGATATACTTCCTGAAGCCTTATGGGACTACCAGAATACATGGAAGAATACAACAGGACATACTCCCTAAGAATTGGTTTATGGGAAGCAAGTATTGTTTCCAATATAATTCCAGATCAAAACCTTCAAGACATTAGTCAAATTGGGACTTGATTTATCAGAAGCCCAAAAGCACAGAATGGAGCAACTTAATGAGCTTAATGAGATCAGGCAAGATGCAGTTCAAAAGACCAACTTAGTTCAGCAAAAAAGGTCCAAATGGCATGATAAATACACAAAAGAAATAAAATTTCAAGTAGGAGATTGGGCACTTTTGTTCGATTCAAAGTTCAAAGACTTCCAAGGAAAATTTTAGACTCATTGGCTTGGGCCTTATGAGATTGAAAAATTCTTTGACAATGGGGAAGTCACGATAAGGAAAATTGATGAAGAAAATTTACCTCTTCTTGTGAATGGACATCGACTAAAGGTCTATCATAAACTAATTAAAAAGATGGAATTTATCAAAAAAATTCAAGACAATGCTGATATGAAGTTGGTGAAGAATAATCCTTCTTCTTCCCCAACATAGTCTTCTTTTTACTTTTCATATCTAAAAAAAAAAAAGTAATAATAAATTATATATATATATATATATATAGATAGATATATTATTCAAAATAATAATAATAATAATAATAATAATAATTGTATAAGCATGAAAACCAATCAATGAGTGGAAACCTTATACAAAAAATACAAGGTGAAAATCAGAGCTCATTTATGACATCTTATATTTTCTCCCATTCTAAAAAATCTCAAATTATTTGATCCCTTTCTTTTTCAAAAGCAATAAAAGATTAGCTACAGAATTGCTACATTTCTGCAGCTCTTAGAATAATTTTCATTTGTCATCACATTCTACAACTCTGCTATTATTTTGCAACCTATTGAAGCAGTACATATTGAACAGAAGCAATTGAAGACTCATTGAAGATCATGTTGAAAAGACACATGAGGAATCAACAAAGAAAGAATATCAACAAAGGTTAGTTCCAAGGTATGTTACAAAATTTGTTTAAATAATATGGTTCAAAAACATTAGTGTATATAATTTATATGATCATATGTTGCCACCTTAAATTGTCATCATTAAAACTTATTGTACTCAGTTCACACCACAAATCCATAATTTGCCAGTTCATCCGTATCATATCCCATAATGATCAAGATCGATTTCATCCATTAATGATTAGTGGTCATATCTCATTATGTAACCCGCTTACTCACGTTCCTAAACTCTCACCTGAATATCTATTTTACCTACACGTCTCTACAATATCCTTTCAACATTCTTAACTCAGAGCCAAACCCTCAATCCACCTAGTCTAAGAGGAACCATTTTGAAGGCAAAAGATCCTTACAATAGAGACATGGGTATAATAGTAAGAACCGAGCTTGTGGGAGGAAAATGCATGGAAGGTTATCCACAGATGAAGGAAATGCTACAGAAGGTACGATGGATCCAGCTCATAGATAAGTTCGATGGGTTCCACAAAGAGGTCACCAAATCCTTTGCAAGGGCATTCTACAGGGAAGAGGTAGAAATTGGGGACATAGAGTTTTCAGTGACAGAGTCCTTCATATCAGAAGCCATAGAACTTCTGAAAACCGATGAAAGATGATTCAAGAACAGGGAAATTCATGGAGAAGAATGAAATATTTTTTCTGAAAAATCTAGGTATGGACACTACTATTTTTAAGAATGGAATTCCGAGTACAACACTTACAAAAAAATGGAGGAACATGCTATTAATTATTCAAAAAATTATTACTTGTGAGGGTAGATTTGGTTGTATTTTTGTCTACCATGCCAGAATGTTAATGAATTTCTTAGAGGACGGAGAAATAAACCTCCCATACTTCCTATTGAAAATCTTAAAGAAAATTTTAGGAACTGTGCACAAAAGAGTCCAATCTATAGACAATATCATGTATCATCATGGACTGATAAAGATACTCATCGAATTTCATTTAAAGAGTATAGGAGACTCTAGGGAAAGTTTCCTAATCAAAAATAATTTTCAAGAAGAAGCACAAGAACAACCTAAGGATGATAAGACCAAAAGAAGTAGGAGGAGAAAGGTCGTACCTGCATTGAAGACAAATCCTCACGTCAACCACATCAAGAAGAAGAAGAAATCACCATTGTAGAATTACTGAAGAATAAGAAACAGAGTGGTTACAAAAAGAGAGGTTATGTAAAGGAAAAGGGAAAAGTTATAAACTCAAACATATTAAGCCCTCTTTTTAGCCAATTTAATGTCTTAAAATTCTTAACATAAATTATCAACCAAGGTTTATAATATGATGAAGTGTGGTGTTGATCAGATTTGGATCAAGGACCTAAGTGATAGCTTAAATTTCAAAGTGTTAAAAAGTGTACCAAACCTAAGCGACCGAATAGATCTCATCTTCCTGATTCCAGTGCCGTGAACAGTTCCAAAAACCGACACCGTATGAAGAAGTTATCGCGATTTGAAAAGTCCAGTAAACTACAAATTTTGGCATTTAAACAGGGTTGACTGGTCAAAGGTACAGTCAGCAAAAATAATATTCCCCAAAATATTCCTTTCGGGCTAGTTAGTAGATGACAAGTGGCACCATTTTATTTGAAAGTTGATTGTACGTACTTTTATGTGGACCAATTGGAAGGTGCCACGTGGCTAGCCCTGAGGCCGCCACGTGGCCCTTGAACTACCATGTAAAATTTTTGTGGGTCTGCAAGAGTCGACCACGCAACCTTCGACATAGCGCGCATAAGTCTCCACCATATATGCTACAGTATTTTTCTTAACCGTAAGGGTTGCATGTTATAATTAAATTTTATTGCAATTTGATTTGGGGGTTGGGGACCGTCGGTAGTCCCAACCCGCCAACGGTCCCCGTGCACTGTTTACATGGTGGACGTTAATGTAACCACCAACGTTATAACTTTTTTAACCTCATAAAAACCCGTTAGCACATTCACATGGCGACATTAAAGTTAATTTCTTTGTGCGGTCAGCAAATTTACCCGGGGTTAACCCTTATCCAACATGTGGTTTCTGCCATGGTTCTGCGGACCGTTACGGTCAGGCCAAGGTTAGGGGTGCGCATGTGGTCATCCCTACCCACAACATTTAATTTTGTGGTTTTCTTGGTGTTCAAAACTAGCGGAGGTTTAACCAACCCTATTTTTGTGCAGAGTTGGCCAAATTTGACTCGAGTCAAACTGAAGTCCTCCATAATTAGTGGAGTGTTTTTAGGTGTTATTGGAAAAATGAGTTGGAGACACGTTTTTCAACCATTCTGAGAGTATGAATAGTCAATTTTGACTTTCTTGGACATTCGAGAGCCATTGGTGAGGGTTTCAGAGCCATCAAAGGACTTATGAGTGCGTTTTACTTCATAGAAGTTCCAAGGGCCACTAGGGCCACCAAGGGTCTACAGTAGAAAGAGGCCTAGCCAGGGCAGCTAGAGGCCTTACTCAGGAAACCAATAAAAAATTTTGGATGTTTCATACATTATGGAGCCATTGGTGAGGTTTTAAGAGCCATAAGAGGACTTCTGAAGGCCGAGATGCTTCAAAGAAGTTCCAAGGGCCACCAAGAGAATGAGGCCTAGCCAAGGTAGCCATAGACCATTCTCAGCAAACCAATAATCATTTCTGACTACTTTTAGGATATTGAATCCAATGGAAGGATTTTTAGAAGCTTTTGGAGACTTATGAAGGCCAAGATGCTTTAGAGAATTTTTCAGTGAGCCTAGAGCCACAGGGTGCCACCAGGTGTTGGGGGCGTAACCAAAGCAGCCAGAGGCCTTTTTCAGTAAGTGAATAGTCTATTTTGACTATTTTGGACATTCTTAATCCAATGGAAGGATTTATAGAGCCATTTGGATACTTATAGAGCTGAAGAAGCCACAGATAATTTTCGGGCAGCCTAGGGCCACCAGGGGTTGGAGGCTTAGATTGGGGAGCTAGAGCTCATTTGGAGCAAATGATCAATATATTTTGGATGTTTGATGTATGATGGAGACAGTATAAAATGTTTTTGGGATAGTAAAGGATTTCTTAAGGAGTTAGTGCCACAGAGAAACTCATGGAAGCTTCAGGGCATCGACAGAAGAGGTTAAGTCTAAGGGAGCCTAGGTCCATATTCAGAGAGATAGCAGTCATTCTAGGGGTATGATGGTATTATAAACTCAATGGTACTTGAACTCAAAATAACCATTGGAGTTAATTAGTTACTTGAAAAATAAATTTTCTATCATAATCCCAAAGAGTCAAGTCAATTGACAAGGGCTCAAGGAGACGTAGCCCATGACATTCCGGTGAAATCCTTTATAGAATTTGTTGTTATGTGTTGATGATTATTTGCTTCACTTTATGGTTGTTGTACATGTTTATTATCAGCAAAAACAAATTTTTAATTCCTCAAACTTAAAGCATTAAAACAATTTAAAACACATACACCTGAATCAAGAATTCAATTCCGCACAATCAAGTATAAGCAAGATTTTTAATTTGTTTAATTGAGTGGGAGGTGCTTGCATAACATAACAAGAAAACCACCCATTTCAGATTAGGTGGTATCAGAGCACTAGGTTTCTTTCTTGACAGATCACAAGGTTTCTTTCTTGCTTGTTTGACTTGAAAGGTGTTTAACAGTGCAAAGAATTTAACTGTTTGCAAATTGACTGATGCTTACAAGTTTGAGTTTGCTAGAGGTGAAGGGGAAATATTTCTAGATAAATCCAGAAGAGGACAAGAATTAATAAGGCTGAAAGCATTCTCCTTACCCAAAGGACCTCAAGGCAACCTTTGAAGCACAAGATGGATTGTTTGCAAAAAGAGGCTGCTTGAAGAAGAGATACAAGCTGCAGAAAACAACTTGAATCTACAGCCATATTTTCAAGAAGATTTGTCAATTGTTTCTAAAGATTTTTGGATTTTTGATTGAATTTATTTAGTTCATCTACATAATGATGACAACTTCATCAAGTGAGGTTTCAAAATCCTCCTCCTTTACAAGACTCATTGATGAAGAGATGAAGCAGGACGTCTACATCCTGAAGGATATGGTGCAAAGTTTGTATGAAGATGGAAGGTAAAGCACTATACTTCATGAGAAATTGGTTGCTATGAAGCAAGAGAAAGAAGAACTTCTTCAAATAATGCATGATATGGAGATGCATCTCCATCATGCCCAAGAGGCCTTAGCCAAGCACATGCTTGAAGCAGCGGTAAATCACTCAAATTTGTCTTCAATTTCCTCTTCAAATAGATGTGTAGGTTCATTTGAAAAACACATTAGAGGTATAGGGTCCAAGTTAATGTTAAAAATGGGCTATGAAAGCAAGGGTCTAGGAAAACATGCATAATGCATGATAGAGCCTATTACGATTGAGGAAATGCCTAAGAAGTTTGTTCTATGCTATGTTCAATATTATGGAAAAAAATATAAAGCCATGAAGGCATTTGAGACAACTCCAAGAAGACATTTTGTGGCAAGTTAAAAACCACAAACATGTCAAGTTTGTTTTCAAGTTGAATGCCATTTTTTGAAGTCTATGTTGCAGCAGGATGTTTTTAGCCATGAAGCTCATGGCGAGCATGAGAGTTCTGACATCTATCAAGACATGAACACTGATGTTGGTCTTCAAAAGAGAGTTGGAACCTCTACAAGTTCGTCTCCTCAAGAAGATAAAAAAATATGGACATGCAAAGCAACATTTGAGGTATAACTCTTCCCATAGTCAATTTTATTATGTTTATGTTAAGCATGGAAAATCTGCATGCATGAATGGAAGAAAGAGTTTTTGTTCCTATTGTGGTTTGTGTAACCATGAAGTTTCAAGATGCTAGAAGAGATTGAAGGCATACAGGAAACAGTTGAAGCGAAGGCAACTTGAAAAAAATATGCAAAAGACTTACACACATTGCCAGAAAAAGGGACCTTTTATTGCCCAATGTTGGACATTGCATCCAACTAATCATCCCAAGCATTTGAAGCAAGAGGATAGAAAGACTGGCGAAAATGGAACCAAAGATTCCATCATTGAGGTGAGACCAGATGTTTCACAAAAAGAAGATTTTCAGCAGCAAAAATCGCCATGGAAGTGGCTTGGTAAGAAGTGGTTTGACTTCTTGACCCAGTAATACATACATTCATTTGTACATATGCAAATTTCAGTCATGTATGCATGTATTTTTGTTGAAAACTTACATTTGTATGAGTTACCTTTGATTGATGATCCAGGAAATGATGTTCAGCTACCTTCAATTGAATATTTCTCCCTAGATTTTTCTGGATGAGCTCAAAGAAGATACAATTGTTGACAGGAGGACAAGAGTATCAAAGAGGGGAAGTGTTGACTACCTTATATTTGGGGCTCAAAGGGACTAAGCCAAGCAAGGCAAATTGAATGGAGGTTTGAAAGGTGAGGGTGTTCTACTCTCATCTATTGAACAGATAATCAGTCTTTCGGGGTCCAAAAGATTCCAAATGGGGAGGAGTGACAAGATTTGGATCAAGGACCTAAGTGATAGCTCAAATTTCAAAGTGTTCAAAAGTGTTACGAACCTTAGCGATCGGAATATCTCGTCTTCTTGATTCTGGCACCGTGAAAGTTTTGAAAAGTCCAGTAAACTGCAAATTTTGGCATTTGACCAGGGTTGACTGGTCAAAGGTATAATTGGAAAAAAAAGAATATTCCAGGGAATATTCCTAGAATATTCGTCAGAATATTCCCCAGAATATTCCTTTCGGGCCAGTCAGTGGATGATAAGTGGCATTGTTTTATTTGACAGTTGATTGTACATAGTTTTATGTGGACCAATTGGAAGGTGCCATGTGGCTAGCCCTGAGGCCGCCACATGGCCCTTGAACTACCGTGTAAAATTTTTGTGGGTTTGCAGGAGTCGACCCCATGACCTCTAGCATAGCATGCATAAGTCTCCATCGTCTATGCTACAAGATGTTTCTTAAATGTAAGGGTTGCACGTTATAATTAAATTTTATTGCAATTTGATTTGGGGTGATCCCAACCCGCCAACGGTCCCTGTGGAATGTTTACATGGTGGAAATTAATGTAACGACCAACATTATAATTTTTGTAACCTCCGAAAAACCTGTTATCGCGTTCACATGGTGGCATTAACGTTAATTTCTCTACGCGGTCAACAAATTTACCCGGTGTTAACCCTTATCCCACCCATGGTTTTCGACGTCGTTCTGCTGACCGTTACGATCAAGCCAGGGTTAGGGTTGCGCATGTGGCCACCCCTACCCACAAAATTTAATTTTGTGGTTTTCTCGGCGGTTAAAATTGGTGGAGGTTTAGCCAGCCCTATTTTTGTGTGGAGTTGGCCAAATTTGACTCTAGTTAAATTGAAGTCCTCCACAATTAGTGGAGTGTTTTTAGGTGTCACAGGAAAAATGAGTTGGAGACTAATTTTTTTACCATTCTGAGAGTGTGAATAGTCAATTTCAACTTTATTCGACATTCTAGAGCCATTGGTGAGGGTTTTAGATCCACTAGGGGCCTATAGCAGAAAGAGGCCTAGCCAGGGCAGCTAGAGGTCTTACTCAGGAAACCAATAGTCAATTTTGGATTTTTTAGACATTATGGAGCCATTGGTGAGTTTTTTAGAGATATCAGAGGACTTTTGAAGGCTGAGATGCTTCAAAGAAGTTCCAATGGCCACAAGGAGCCACTAGGAGAATGAGGCCTAGCTAGGGTAGCCAGAGACCATTCTCAGCAAACCACTAGTAATTTCTGACTATATTGAGCATTCTGAATCCAATGGAAGGATTTTCAGAAGCTTTTGGAGACTTCTGAAGGCTAAGATGCTTCAAAGAAGTTTTCAGTGAGCCCAAAACCACAGGGTGCCACCAAGTGTTGGGGGCGTAACCAGAGCAGCCAGAGGCCTTTTTCAACAATTGAATAGTCTATTATGACTATTTTGGACATTCTAAATCTAATGGAAGGATTTTAAAATCCATTTGGAGACTTCTAGAGCCGAATAAGCCACAGGGAAGTTTCAGGCAACCCAAGGCCACCAGGGGTTGGAGGCCTAGATTACGGAGCCAGAGCTCATTTGGAGAAAATTATTAGTCTATTTTAGATGTTTGATGTATGATAGAGACAATATAAAAGGTTTCAAGGAAAGTAAAGGATTTATTAAGGAGCTAGTGCCACAGAGAAGCTCATGGAAGCTTAAGGGCATCAACAGAAGAGGTCAAGTCTAAGGGATCCTAGGTCCATATTTAGAGAGATAGTAGCCATTCTAGGATGGTATTCTAAATACAATGGTACAGTCCAAATAACCATTGGAGTTAAGTAGTTACTTGTAAAATAATTTTTCCATCATAATCCCAAAGAGCCAAGTCAATTGACAAGGGCTCAAGGAGACATAGCCCACGACATTTGGGTGAAATCCTTTATTAAATTTGTTGTTATGTGTTGATGATTATTTGTTGCACTTTATGGTTGTTTTACATGTTTATTATCAGCAAAAATAAATTTTTAATTCGTCACACCTAAACAGGGAAAATTTTAGGGGCTATAATTCGCTGGTGGGCTAATTTTCCCTGCTTTTCCAAAAAAAAGATTCGCCAATATCCATTTTTTTTCTAAATGATTCACCCAAATTTAATAGTACACCATTATTTACCTTAAAAATCGCCAAATTATTATATAAACTAATATAAAACCATTGGAAATCTAAATATTTCTACAAAAATATCACCAAAATTTTTACAATTCACCAAGGTTTCTAAACTTTAAAATAAACATTCATCCTTAAAATTTTCCCTGCACTTAAAGCATTAAAATAGTTTAAAACACATACACCTGAATCAAGAATTCAATTCCGCATAGTCAAGTATAAGCAAGATCTTTAATTTGTTTAACTGAATGGGAGGTGCTTGCATAGCATAACAAGTCAGCCACCCATTTCAAATCAGGTGCACTATATATGCTTATTTAACCTTCTTCTTACTTCGTTGTGTATGTTTTTATGTTGTTTTGGGGAATTTTATTCTTTATGTCTAAATTTTAATTTTAAGAAATGAAAACTATGAAATGAATCAACTGAATCTAATGAAATTATAATGTTAAAAACTAATTTTGAAAGAAGGAAGAAAAGGAAGTGTTCTTTAACTATCCTAATTTGCATAAAAATGAATCAAACTTTAGATGGTTAGAATCTGATCTAAAAATAGAGTATCTATTCTAATGAATTTGAGCTTTTGAAAAATAAAGTTAATTCTAATCTATCTTAACTTAGTTCTACTCCATGGATTGAAATATGAATCTTCTGACTGAGAATTGAACTGACAATGCTAATCTAAATGAAAGAAAATTCAAAGGAAAAGAAACTATTGTATGATCAATTACCCAAGCATTCAATATGGAAGTATGACAGAGTCACACTCTTGACATCATTTACAAGCAATTGATTACACTTTAGTTTTGAAAATATAATCTAAGAAAGCATTTAAATAACATGTAAAGGAAAACTCAATTACTGTACAGGTTAAACCTCAAGCATCCAATTTGGAAGTATGACAGATTCATCTTCTTGCCATGATTTACAAGCATCCAATTATACATTTAACTGAGGATCTAATCTAGGAAAGCAGTGTAAAGGCATGTAAAGGAAAACTCAATTATTGTATAGGTTAAATACTCAAGCATACAATTTGGATGTATGAAAGAGTAATCTTCTTGGCATGATTTAAAAGCATCCAATAATACACATAATTGAGGATCTGATCTATGAAAGCAGTGTAAAATCATGTAAAGAAACTAAACAACTGTGAGCTCTATTGCCTCAAACATAATGTAATTGGAAAATAGAAGAATCTACTTTCTTGAGATGTTCTAGGAAAGAAAATATTACACATTCATTCTAAAACTAATACTAAGAAATCATTCATAAATTTAATCTATGATATTAATCTAAAAGCCGCAACACAATACGAATCTACTTATGAATTAACAAAACAGAGCAAATGAAATTAAACTAAAACAACTAATGAAAAACCTCCTCCTGTGCAGGGGCCCTCTGGGATAGAATAGTTTGAGATCCTAGCAGACTATACGCGCATTAAGAAGAAACTAGAACCATGAACACGGTCTTCGTATTATGAAAAAGAACAGAGTATAAAGCATAAACAGTGTTTACAGAAAATTAATATTGACTTCGGTCTTCAAACAACCGGTATTTAAACAAAATAAAATGTAATTGTCAGGAGCTAATTCCGCCTACATATGGTGATTACAACTGAAATATAGAAGCAAATTCTAAATGGTTAACTCTTGATTTTCTACATCAAAGCAAATCAAGAGTTCTTCGCTCTCGGATCACGTCCTTTGACCGTACTTTGATCGTGATCATTGGCACCTTTTCTGTTGATTTCGACCAGGTGCATAGGATGAAAGCCATATATGGATCATTCTGGAGATGCCCATGTGGTTCATTCCTTTATTCACTCCCCGAAACCTATCAAACCATAAAAGTAGTTGTGGAAACAAAAATTAGCTTCAGAATAGGCTATGTTATGTAGCTGAGTTACAAAAATCCATTCATATAATAAGAACATCAAAATATAACATAAAGATCATGCAAATATATTCTTTGAGATAAAACATGTTATTTATCATTGATTGGAGTGTATAGATTTATGAAAAGGTAAGGAAAAGTGATGAGAAAGGATGTCAGAGAAAGGAAAATTTCGAGGTTCAACGTACCCCTACTAAGAAGCCATTGCATGTCCTCATGCAATTTTTCAAAAATGTGGACTTCCTTCTCCTATTGCATTTTTCAGACACTTCTGCTAATACATCCAGTTTTCTCTTCTTGATTTTCTTTGAAATGACTGCCATCCTGGGCTTCCTCATAAGGATTTTGTATTTGAGATTGATGACTATCCTGTTCAGTGATTTTTTATTTCTTTTTAAATTTTTGTTCTTTTTGTACCACAGTCTCAAATGCAGAATGGTGTTATCACTAATGACTTTCTCCAATTGGTTTTGCTGCTTCAAAGCTTCATTCTCCTGTTTAATATGCCTATTTGATAACTCTAGCTCATAGATTTCTTGTTTAAGGGTGTCAACCATAGGTTCTTGTGGATTGATAGGCAGTTTTGGATCTACATTCCTTTTCTCCAGTGAATCTATGTAGTCATATATCTCTTGTTGTATTTGGTCTATGCCGGAAGATCTTCTGCTAGGACTGCCTTCAAAATAATGTACAGGAGAATTTATAGGGCTATGTGGAGGAGATATATTGATGGGAGATGGCACTGGAGGTTCTTCTTCTAAATTCATAAACTTCGTTTCTTTTGATAGTGTCTTCTTCGTTGACCCTCCGAGTCTAGAGCTTCTCCTCGGCTGTAGAGGGTTTAAGTTTTTTTCACTTGTAACATTTCTTTTCTTTTATGTTTTACCTCCTATCTTAACTCTACCCTATTTCTTATTTCTCATCAGTTCTGCAAGGGTGATTTCCTCTTCACTTTGTTGTAGTGGAGTTGAAGGTTTGTATTCAATGTTTGTATCAATCTTCTTTCTTCTACTTTTCCTTGTATTGTCTTCCTTAGGTTGCTTTGGTTCATCTTGGAAATGGTTTCTGATTAGAAAATTCTTCCAAGAATATCCTATACTTCTCAAATGGAATTCAAGAAGTATTTTTACTAACCCATGATGGTGCATAGTGTTATCTATAAAATGAATTCTCTTATGTACATTTGTAGACATTATTTTTAATATATTCAGTAAAAATAAAGGAAGATTTATTTCACCATCCTCCAAAAAGTTCATCAACAACCGAATATGATACAGAAACATGCAACCAAATCTGCCTTCAAAAGTGATAAACTTCTGCAAAATTAAAAGCATGTTCCTCCATTTGTTCTTGAGCACTGAGATAGGAATGCCCTTTTTGTAAACAGAAGTATCCATACCTAGATTTTTTAGGACAACTCTCCATGTTTCACTGTGAAAATTTTCATTTTTTAACCACTTTTCGCCAACTCATGTGAGCTCTATGGCTTTAGCTATGAATGCCTCGGTCACTGAAAATTTGATGTATCATATTTCAACTTTCGTTCTATCAAAATACCTCGCAAAATACTTGGTGATCTCTTTCTGAAAACAATCAAAATTTTCTATAAACTTGAGCCACTTAGCCTTTTGCAGCATCTCTTTGTTCTTACGATAACCCTCCATGTATTTAGCTCCCACTAGTTTAGTCCTTACTATCAAACCCATGTCTTCTTTCGTGAAGAATCTAGCCTTAAGAATTATACTTCTCTGTATGAATTGAATTGAGTTATGAATCTAGTGAAAGATGTCGAGGGTTTGTAGGAATGGAATGAGATAGATATTTTATGGGGTTTTAAGAAACGTAGATGGATAGGTTACGGCAACAGGACATGACCGTTTTGTTAGGGACCTATAATAATAGGGTTCATAAAATTTTGAATTGACTTTGATGAGTCTTGTAAATATGTACATACCTTGCTTTCTGAAAGTTGTTTTCCCATATTTTAAAAAGATGATAAATAATCAAAAATCAAAAAGAGGGTAAAAGTCCTAAAAGAAAGATCAAAGGACTTAGAAAAATATATGCCCCAAAATAAAAAGAGAAATAAAACCTGAAAGTGAGCAAGTCCAAATGCCACTACTTTTACTTTTTACTGTAAGAATAATGATTATGTGCAGAGTGTCAATAAATTCCATAATCCATGATCAGTTAAATAGTTTAATCTTAATTGTTCATGTTTCAATTTCACGTTTTAGATAGTGAATAAAGATATGTCAAACAGTTTAAACTTGACAAATCAGTAGATAGGTAGAGAATAATAAGGAGCTCAACAGTTTAATCTGAGCCCTCAGATGAAATAAGATAGATTTAGATAGTTTTATGCTTTGAAATAAAATGTTTTAATGGTTGCAAGCCTAAATGCACCTGCAAAATGAAGAAAAAATGTTAGAAATGGAAGTTGGGTAGGTAGAAAGCAGTGGAGCAATCATGTAAATAATACGTCATCGGGAAAAATCACTAATTTCACCTCCCCTATGAGTATTCAGTATTCTAGGCTATCAGTCAAATAGGCTCAGAGCATTTCTCTGACTTTTGTTGGGACCGAACCTAAGGCTCTATGACTAGTTAGTTGAAAATAATCAGTTCTTATGCTAAATCCCCATTTACCCTTCATTCATGTATTAAAACCCCTTTTTCCTAAGTAAAAACACATTCTTGCTTAGTAAAATTGTAACCCTAGAGATAATTAACTTCATCCCTTTATAAGCATTCATAAAAACCCACAAAATCACATTTATCCTAAGTATTATCGAAAGAAATATAAATATGAGCAAATGCTTGATTATTATGTTATACTAGGAGATAATGTGTATTTTGTTTTACATTTCACTCTCCTCTCATATTAACTTTTGACATATTTTATTAAATCCCTAAGAAATACCCTTTCCTCCTTATTAATTCCCTTATATTTAATAAACCCCAAAAAAAACCCACTATTATAATGTTTAAGGCCAAAATATGTTATCCATGTGCATAAATAAAAAATCCCAAATTAAAAGCCCTTTGGTCTAAAAGATTATCATTATTTAAATATCCCACCCTATAGTTTTCAAGCTATCGAAAATGGTTAAAAAACTATATAAATATATGTATTGCGCCTGCACCATGATATTTAAAAAAACATTTCATACAAGTTTAAATACAATGGTTAAACCCCTTTTATATCATGATCAAAACGTTTGTTTTAAACCTATCCCTCGTCGCTATATAGACTATGGTTTAAATGTATTAAAACATTTATTTCATAAAACTTAAACAATTCCCGTCCATATAGGAGCCCGGTCCCACCTTTCCATCTCGACGCAACTCTCGACAAGATTTCCACCATTTGCTTCAAAACTTTTGATCTAACAGTCGATGGTTGATATTGCATAGATGAAATGCCCAACCGCTCCAAGGCGAAAGCCATGCGAAGTGGTCGGTTTTCCGCCAACCCTTCCCTTCACATGGCCTCTTTTGATTCGATCGCGTGGATTTTCATTAAAATTGCTTACCACTTAAAATCTACGCGATAAACCACCGATTTTCTACACCTGTGTAATTCCAAAACTACCTTCTCGCCTGATCGTGACTGGCATTCAATGCACATTCTTATGTTTTAATAAAACTTTATCAAATGCGTTATTTCATATCTTTCGCGTTCAAACCAGAGTTTCACTTCCCCGACTATGTAAAACTGCAAAAAGCCTTCGATACCCATTTTTATGCCCAGAACCTCTGAATTCACCATAAGAGAAACCTGTTAAAGACTGCAAAGGAACTATATCACTTTAGTTCAACCACTGAAGCAATTAATTCGACCAAGAAACCTCATAAACCTCTCCAAAAAGTCAATACCTGCGTCAAAACAGGTATTTTCTAAGAATTTAGACTGCAACTAAATTCAAAAGACCTTTAAAAGAAAAATAAGCATTTTAAATCAAGAAATTGATTAAATTGAATTGCCCAAAAGTCCCAGAAATAGGAAAACCCTGGTAAAATTTTCCCAGGAACCCTAGAGTCCATTATGCACCATTTTCAAGGAAAGTTATCATTTTTTCACAGTTTTTAGGGTCAATTTCAAGCTCTAAAGGCTATAAATCCTCTGTAGGTGCCCTATATCTTCTGAAAAACCTTTTTTAACAGATTTTAGCCCATTTTGCAGTCAAAAGACTCAGAACACCCTTTTTTTTCTGTTTTAGACCAGTTTTCAGCCTCAAAACTTCATCTGAGATACCTAAGTGAGCATAAAATCCGAAGAGACATTCTATTTTGCTGAATTTACCTAATCAAGCCTCTGTTATAGTAAAATTTCCTCTACAAACAGTTTAAATTTGCAGAAGCCAAACAAAATGCCTAAAAAATAGAGTGGAAACAAATCTGAAGGTTCCAAGATTCCAAAAGATACTCCTGCCATGACTCCAAATACTGCAATTGTAGTCAACCCATTACAACCCCTAGCTGTTGATATTGAGCATATTCCCCTAGTTGACATTGACTACAAAATAGGTGATCCTATAGTTGATTTCAATCTGTTAGATATCCACAACTGGTGTTTTGAAAAATCCCTAGATG
The DNA here is from genome assembly GCA_034641835.2 of Pinus albicaulis. Lineage (NCBI taxonomy): Eukaryota > Viridiplantae > Streptophyta > Pinopsida > Pinales > Pinaceae > Pinus > Pinus albicaulis. Next base: position 50,614,776 of record CM076576.1, on the reverse strand, counting down.
ATCAAGAAGATGTTCATATTTGGGAATCCAATCTGCCCAAATATATAGTCCCCTAGACTCACCCTTGTTAAGAAATTATCAGACTCTGCCACTAGTACTACATTCCTGAACAGAGAGCTATTTTCAATGCAAACAAAGAGGTCCTATTTACCATTACAGCAGAATCAATAAACCAAATGTTGCAGCTTCAACCAGACCCCCAAGCAGTCCCATTATCTATTGAAGCCCTCACTAAGTTATAGATTAACTTAAACTTTCCTAAAAGGTTTATGATTTTCCAGACTTTCAGGCCCATGCATCTTGAAATTCCAAAATTAAACCCTCCATATTCAACTACCAAGTTCCCTGAAGGTTCAAGGCATGTAATCTCCATGCTTTCCTTCATACTTGGGTATTTCACCAATGAGAATACTGATGAGTCAATATTGGGATTTTTTTCTACATTTTCTCCAAGACAACCACCTTCAGTTATATTTGATTATGTTGGTTTTATAGCTGATAGCATCCACTATCAATTGACAAATTTACAGCTGGAAGGAGTATTTAGATAAACATCCTATCTTTTTCACTTGTTTCTATTCTTTCAATCAAAGAGCTTTCCAATTTCACTTCAAAAATTAGATATAGAAGGAAAACCTCTATCATTTGTATTTTGGACATCCATACTCAGAAAAGAAGGTACAAAATTCAGTTATTCAGAGTTTTTAGAGTTTTTTATACATCCATTGACCACCATCTTGACAAAAACAGAGCAGCCTAGAATCAGTGAGGAAATGAAGAGAATTTTGCAGCTATCAGAGCAAAGAAAAGTAGGTGTTTGGTATTTATATAAGAAATTCACTGAAATCAGAGTTTTTGGTTCTAACTTGTTGCCCTACAAGTTACCTAAGAATCCATCTATGAGGGTATTTTCCTTAGAGTACATTAGGCAGATCTTGAATTCAGATTCAATCAATTTTATGGCAGCCAAGAAAAAGACCCAATTTAAACTCAAAAATCAAATTGGGCCTTTCATATGTAATCAAAGAGAAGCAGAAAAGGAAGCAGCAAATCAATTACCGGAATATAAACTAAAAGAAAGCTTCCCATGGAATTATGATCCACAAGGGATCTTAAGTAAACTAAGGGTAAAATGTAAATTGACACCCTTTATCCATGAGTCAAATCCAGATATAGATAAATTTGCTAATCAAATTGAGTGGATTGAAAATACTTTAACAGAGGCAGTAAACCAAAGGAATACTAGTCACCCTTTGGAAGTTGCAAAACAACTAGAGACATCCACTAAAAAAATCAGAGAAGAAGGAGCTTATACTGCAGAGACTACAATAGAGACAAAGTTTAAAATCATTTACAATAAGAGGCCAAAACTGGATACAACAGCGAAAGGAAAAGTAACAATAGATGTTGAAGAAACACAACCCTTGAATACCAACACTACACAGACAGAGACCAATGTAGCCATTGTAATCATCAATGAGCCAAAATCAGAATCAAGAACAGTTGAATAATGAAGAGACACATATGATGGAGAGGCAAAAAAGTATGGAGGCTTCTTCCTCACATTCAGCTGAGGAGAAGGATATAGATATTAAGAAAAAATACAAGAAAATCAAATTGAAGAATGAGGAAATCAAAACTGAAATATATTCTCAGTTTTTGAAGAAAAAGCCAGGTAACCAAAACAAATTCCTATCAGCATTTTATTATTCAACTCAAACATTGATTATGTTAGTTTTACAGCCCACTGTACCAGTGCTAAAGACAGTGGCTGACTATAAAAAATTTGATATGGAAGTAGCCACAGGTAAAATCCATGAGTTGGATCAGATTGAATTTCACAGGAAAACATCAGAGATGCTCTATTCTACAGTGACCACAAAAGCTATGAGTGCTCATAGGCTTCAAAATACCATTTCTAATATGCAGGACCAAATGAAGATGGGTAAAGCTTCATTATATGCAAAGGATATAAGGATAAAGGCCTTACAAGAGTTAGTATTGCAGGTAGGATATGATCCTACAAACATCAAAGAACTGAAGCATTGGTTAAAAAGAAAAATGAGGACATAGCTGCCTTGAGGAAACAACTCAAGCTTCCCCAAGGAGAGCATCCTCAAACAAAGGAAGTTTTACAGGATAAAAAAGAGAAAGATGAAATGATGAGTTTGATACTTCAACTCACTGCTCAAATTAAGGAAATGGAAGTGAAAATAGACCAATTTGTCCAAGAAAAAGAGACAGTTAAGGAACTAGTCATTCCCACTATTATCCCAGTCATCACAACAACAATACCATATAATTTAGGAGATAAATTGGCACCTAAAGAGCCACTGGCCACTGCAGTGCCTGTAACATCCTCAACAACTTCAGTAATTGAATCCTCTACAACAGTATTTCCTCCTACAGATGAAAGCAGTCAATTAGGAAAGGCAATGGAAGAGATGTCTTTGAAAACCAATGAAATCAACAAATTGACTAAGATAATTGAAAATCTTGAGAAGACAAGCAAAGCATCTCAGATAGATGCTAAAATACATGAGAAAAATGCCCACAGATTGAGTGAAGAGGTAAAGAAGCTCCAGAAAGAATTAACTCTCAAGGATCAAATATCATATATTAAAAATTACCTACGGAATGATTTAATTGAAGCCATCCATGATGTTTGGCCATCAATTCAAGTAATTTTTTAGCAGAGAGGGTTACTATTGGTAGCACAAGTAGAGATCCAAAAGACACAAGAAGAATTGGCAGATAAACCAGAACAGGCTGTTAGGTTGATCAATTTCCTCAACAACAAGAAAAGACAGCAACTTGAAGAATTTAAAATAAATGACAGCACAGCTACTATCCTAGAAATTAGGAAAGTAACCACCAAAAGAAATTTGATGAGGTAGCTTGAAGAGAAATGTGAAGGAATGAACATTGTTGTCACTAGATTCATGGTTAAATTCACCAATTTGAGGCAAAAGTGACTTCCTAATATTATGGTAATCAATGATAAGTTAATGCTTCAGAATGATTATGACAAAAAGATAAGAGAACATCCCAAAGAACAGGTGAACAAGCCAACAGGCCAACGTATTCCCACAGAAAAAGTATTGTTAAAAATCTTTGAAGATTTGTTTTATTTGCAGTATGAAATCAAACATGTGTTTGTCATCAAACCCACATTTGCCAGATACACTGAGGCTGATGAGAATTTTAGGAAACTCAAGAATATTAGAATTCCTAAAAATGAGGAGTGGCAAGCATTGACTTATTTGTTATGAAGAAAGAAAGGCAAACACATGAAGAAGAAAAAATCTGTTTGCTGATTTTACTGTCAAAACAGATTTTACAGCAAGAAGGCAGTTTTACTGAAGGTAAAGAGTACCCGAAGTGAAAGAGTATAAGTGAGAAAGAGTATCAGTGAAGGCAGCTAGATTCTGATAAATATCTACAAGGGCAGCAGAGACGACACATAAGCAGCCATATGTTTCTTATCTTGAAACAGTTTCTATTTATTTTGAATAAAATAGGACAACTTGCTAATTTGTTGAGCAAGCTGTCACTATTATTTTTGTAAGATATTTAATTTTTTTAATTTAATTCCTAGAATTCATCTAGGACATTTTGTAAGACATTTTATATAAACACTTCACTCTTTGAAGTATTTTTGTGTGGAATAAAATTTCTAGAGATTACTATAGATATTTTGTTGACTTGAAGGCTTTGGATTTTGAATTTGAGTAGCAGATTGGATCACCTTTTTGGCATCATACTTCAGGATCCCTGTGATAAGATATCTGGATTGAAGTACTCTCTTAAACTTGTCATTGTTATCTTCTTTTGTTTCATGCATACATATGTGTTTTAATTCTAAATCTTAATGTATAACTAGGAGTATTACTACAGGACATGTTAATAGCACCATGCTTTTAACTAGTTATCATTTCTTTGTTTTCTTCTAATTTCTGGTGTAGGGAATTCTTAATTTCTCCCTCTCCTGTTTGACCTCTATCTTCTACTTCCCTTTTCTGGATCAAATGATCCTTAAGAGCCCTTTATCCCGATCATACCATCTCAAAAACCAACTTTCCCAAGATCTCCAAGGGTTATCTACCTTGCCCTGCGAACATTTGACCTTTTAGGCTTTGATCCTAGTTCTGTTAGCTTGACTTAGACTCCATAGCCCAATGGACAAGTATATTTCCCTCTATCTACCCTCCAAGTGAAATTTTCCCACCAAATCCAACAAAACGAAACCAAATTGCACTTTAATAACTAGCCTAATATTCAAAACCAAAATAAAGTTAAACTTGAAAGAGAGAGCCCTCTCTGAACCCTAGGAAGTGTTGATATTGCAACAAGATGATGAGCTTAGTGGAAAGGAGTCGCCTTCACTAAGTGGGCCCGCAGGCTATTTTTGGCGCAAAGTCTATTTTTAGACATGTGGATCATGATTCTATGAGTTGCAGGATGCTATTTGTGGAGGGTTGGTCAAGTTGGAAAAATAGATGGACTTATATTTTTAGACATACTTGGCAGAATCTATTTTTAGATTTCCAGTCTAAAAATAGATATGTCAAATATTATTAGCTCTTAATAATATTTAGACTCTAAACATTATCTTATTCTCTTGGAGCACTTCAATTTGATGCCTAGAAGTGGCACATGCAGCTGACAGGAGGAATTACGCAATTCCTAGGGTTTAGTGGAGCTATTGCATGAAGACTTCAGTTATAACTCATGTGACAGAGTTTGGTGGAGTTTATTGAGGAAGTTAGTGGAGTTGTATTCAATTTAACTAATCTAAACATAGTTGAGCTATTTGTATTTAGTTTAACTAATTGATACAATTAGTGAGAGTGGTGTGAATTAATTATTAATTAATTCACTAATTATAAACTCATTAATCAACTAAAGAATACATCAGTTAACTTCAGTGCATGGACAATTTCAGTGGAGACCAGTGCAGGAATAGGTGAAAGAGCAAGTTAACTATCAGTTGTGACTATACTGTTGTTATTTGCAACACACAGATAGGTGGAGAAGCCCATGAGGATTGCGCAGTACAAGCTAGGTGGTTTATCTATTTAATGAATCCATCCCATAGCATTGATTAACGCAATAGAGGCTGGCTATCAAGTGGCAAAATATTGGAGCATGTGTTTTGCTAGATCTAGCTTGATAGTGTGTAGCAATTGGAGGTGGTGCTGAGAGCTTGTGAGGAGCTTTGTACTATGATTGTTACATGATCTCCATGATATATAATATACAGATATTTGGGGTTTTCAGCTTTAAGCTTTCCCATTAAATATTGTGTTCATATGTGTGATTGTTTGTGGTTTTAATGTATGCATGCAATTGATTTTATTTCCGCATGTGATGATCAATGGTAGAAGAGATTATGTATTGTGCATGAAGCTAAAATAGTGTGTGATCAGGAGAATCTCGGTGAATAATATCTCAGTTATTCAAATTTCTACAGGAAGGCTAGATCCTAGAGTTTGAAGTAGGTTTGTGGTTACCTCTAGTATTCTTTGACTTAAAAACCAAAATCCCACAACTTAAGAATTTACTGGAGTGATAACATTACTAGCGACCATACTGGGGAAATAATCAGTCCTCAGTCATAAAATTAGTCTTAAAGGAATCATTTAAATCATCTAAGGTTATTTTTATATGTTGTGGGTATTGAAAAATTGTAATTCTGGCTTCTAGGAAAGTCTATTATACCAGGTCTAACTCGGATCCTAAGCTTGCTGTCATAGTAGATGACCCAGACCGAATTGGTAAAAAGAAAAAACAAATAGAAAATTTAGAGGTTGAAATCTCATTGATAAGAGTCAATTCATTACCAAGTGAATTAGAAATTCTGCAAGACATTGATTTTGACCTGAAATTTGAGCATTCCTTATTTAAAAGTAAATCTGAAAATGATTTAAAAACTGTTTTTTTAGACCCTACTTTTATTTTATTTTTGAATGCAAAACAGAAATCTATTGCAGTAAATTCTAGATCTAAGAAAGCTGAAAATCAGACCAAAGTTGTGGAAATTAATGTTACCTTTCTAAAGGATATTGATGAAGCTATTGAATTAGCTCATTTATTGACTTATGCAAACAGACCTCCAGCTTCCCAATTACATACTACAATAATTCCAGCTAGAGATTCATCTCTTTACACTGTCACATCATTCATAAACTCTACTACCAGCTCATCTACAGATCCATTTATCCCTAAACAGCCTCTACAAGCCAAAGTATTATTTCCACCAATCACTTCATCCATTATATACATTAGTTCACCTTTTGATTTCTTAAAAACATCATCCTCATTTCCTAACACTTCAAATACTATCTTTAGTTCATCTACTATCGTTTCAAGCACAACTCCAAGCAGGTAGACCTTATCTCCTAGTCAAGCTAAGCTTCAAGTTATGGTTGCTAGATATGCCCCCTTTGTCCTACCACAGCAACTTCATGATATGCCACAAGATTATCAAAATAAAATACCATTGTTTGATGGCACTACTCAATATTATGCTCAACAAAATATTACTAAGATGACAGACTTCTTTGAAATTTATGAAATTGATGATTCAGATGTTCAAATGAGACTGTTTGCTCAAACCTTAATAGGAGCAGTTAAGAAGTGGTTTAAATATTTAGTTGTTGGTAGTGTAACAGATTTAGTTGTCTTTTTTACTTTGTTTTTAGATAAATGGGAAAATAAAAAGAACCCCCTCCAAATTTTGTCTGAATTTGATAATCTAAAAAGAGCTCCAAATGAGTTAGTCCAAGATTACTTCACCAGGTACAATAGTGTTTATAATTCTATCCCGGCAAATCTAAACCTACTCCTTATTCCGTTCTGCACAAATTCCCTGATGGATTTGATACAGATATGTCTTACCAATTAATGGAAATAGATGCAGACACCTTAGAAAAAATGCAAATTGATGCAGTAAGTGTAGAAGTGAACATTATAGCTAGAAAATCTAGACTTAGAAATGAAAGAAGAGTCACTATTAAAGAGGAAAATGCTAATTCAGATACAAAAATGGATGATATAGCTAAAACTTTAGAAAGAGTAATTGATAGATTATATAATATGGAGAGAAGACCTTAGTGGGATAACCAAAAACAAATTAGAAATCCCAACTTTAGAAAAAATATAAATTCTGGAAAAGCAAAAGAAACATCCCCGGACCAAACAATTAGGCCACCATTCCAAGAGAACTATGCTGAATTTATCAGAATAATAATGATGATGGGGAGGATACTATTAATCTAATGGGAATAGATGACAACAATACCATTTCCTTACTCATGAAGATTAGGAATTGTTTGAACTTCAACAGCTTAAATTAGATTCTAGTGAATCCTTTGATTATAAGCAAGGTTATGACTATGCAATAAATGAAATACACAGCCAATATAACCTTAGAAACAAGAAAAACAATGAGTCTTATACTAATAAATCTTCCCAAAATCAAAATCAGAAAGCAGTAGAAGCCCCTAAAACAAAAGTTCTGCAAATTCTCCCAAGGGAAAATAAGCAAAACTCAAATTCCTCCCAAAACATTTCTAGTCCAAAGAAAGCATCAGGCCCTAAAATTGTTGACATTACTGATGAAGTTGCTCAAGCTGCAAAATATCCTAAAAAATCTACTGCTGCTAAAACCTCTAATTCTCTAAAAACAACAAATTTAGATCCCAAAAAGGCTTATGCTAATCCTAAAACAGTAGACCCAAAAACTATTGCCTCAAAAACATCTGCAGAAAATTCTAAATCAGAAAGAAAATCTACTGCTTCACAAATAATCCCTGGAAAGAAAGTTAGAAGTAGTAAAACACAGGAAACACAAACAGAGAATCCTAAAACAATTGAAATTGAAAAAATAATTGTGGAAAAGCAAGACAAACCAACACAGACTACAGTTACCAAAGAAGAACTGATTCAAAACATTAAAGCTCAACCTTCATTCAACATATAATCAGAAATTGAAAAAATTAAAATACCAATTCCTTTGACTGAATTGGTAAAGAATGACTTGTACAAGTCAACAATAACTGAAACATTAAATATGAATGATGGAGAAGACTCCATAAATCTAAATGATGATCAGCCAAAGTTGATTTTTGGCCCAGATGTGGAAAACATGCAGATGGTGCAGTTCCTCCATTCTATATTAGTTTAACAATTCATGATCAAATTCTACATAACACAATGCTAGATTCAGGAGCTTCCCATAACTTAATGCCAAAAGCCATCATGGAAAATCTGAATCTACAAATTACAAGGCCATACAAAGATTTGTTTTCTTTTGATTCCAGTAAAGTTAAATGCTTAGGTTTAATTAAGGATTTTTGTGTGACACTAGTTCAATGCCCTGGTAAGAGTATATTAATGGACATTGTAGTAGCTAATATCCCACCAAAATATGGTATGCTACTTTCTCACTCATGGGGAGCAAAGTTGCAGGGATCTCTACAATTGGACATGTCTTATGCTACTATCTCGGTGTTTGGCCAACCTAAAAAGTTATATAGGGAAACACTAATGAATTACATGGTCAGTAGTGCTGAAAGATCTATAAATTACCCCATTTACTCTACACCAACTAACCTTGATTCTTTCATCCTTTGTAACTCTGTAACAAATGAAATCCAAACTGAACTTGTAGATAAAAAAGGATAACCAAACAATGATAACATTTTTCATGAATCTCAATGGCACTTAGACTTTGATGGTTCAATGAACAAGTTAGGAGCAGGAGCAAGAGTCTGGATAAAAAATATGGAGACCAATCATTCTGAAGGTCATTCTTTCAGGCTAAATTTCAAATGTACAAACAATATGGCCGAATATGAAGCCCTTATCCTAGGACTCCAAATCATTAGAAACTCAGGAGGAAAAAGAATTTTAATCATGGGAGATTTAGATTTGATCATTAAACAAGTAAATGGAGTTTATTCTGTCTACAATCCTAGACTGAGCAGATATAGAGACACTGTCATATATTTAACTGATGACTTATTGGAATGTAAGTTTGTTGTTATACCCAAAAAACAAAATATACAAGCTCATTGTCTTGCAAATTTTGCTAGTACATGCAATTTACCATTCCAAACTAATCACAGATATATTGTTGAAGTCAAACATAGGCCAATAATCCTAGATAATCTTAAGTATTGGCAGAATTTTTCTCAGGATGAACAAATTTACAATTTTATGAACAATGAAGGAGAATTTCATAATTGTATTATAGATACAGCTTGTACAATAAATCATGATTTCGATTGTGAAATAGATTTAAATGACTTAGATGTAAATAAAATAAAGTTTGATAAACCCACTAGATTTATTCAATCTGACATTGATAGCTTAGAGAAAGTAGAGATTGAAGAAATTGTTGAAGATGAATCAGATATAGTGAATCTTAAGGATAATTTTTTACCTAAAGGTTTAACTCCCTTAGAGGATATTTTTTACTCTAATGACGTAGCTAGAAAACCAAAAATGGAGCCAGTAAGATCTGACATAGAAGAATGTAACATTGGCACAGAATAAAAACCAAAGATAATCAAATTTTCCAAAATTTTACCTCAACAAGAAAAGAATAAATATATTGAACTTTTAAAGAAATATCAAGATGTGTTTGCTTGGAGTTATGAAGATTTAAAATCGAATGATACAAACATAATCCAACACAAAATTCCAATAAAAGAAGATCAAAATCCATTCAAACAAAAGTTGAGAAGGATTAACCCTGTGTTATTACCTTTGATTGAAAAAGAAGTTAAGAGAATGTATGATGCCCAAATCATTGCACCAATCATATATTCTGATTTGGTTTCAAACCTAGTTCCTACAAGAAAGAAAACAGGAGAAATTAGATTGTGTGTAGACTTTAGAAATCTTAAAAAATTATCTTTAAAGGATAATTACCCTTTACCCAAAATGGACCACATATTACAAAGGGTAGTAGGTTCTTAAAGGATTTCAATGTTAGATGGTTTTTCAAGATACAACCAGATCCTAGTTCAAGAAGAAGACCAAGCTAAAACAGCATTTACCACTTCTTGGGGCACCTTTATGTATGTAAAAATGCCCTTTGGCCTAATGAATGCAGGAGAAACCTTTCAAAGGGCTATGGACATAGCCTTTCCAAATGAAATACATGAGTTCTTAGTAATTTACTTAGATGACATTACTGTGTTTTCAAAAACAAATAATGAACACTTGGATCATTTGAGACAAGTTTTTATTAAGTGTAGGAAATATGGCATCTCTTTAAATCCTAAGAAAAATCTATTCGGATTAGAAGAAGGTAAGTTACTTGAACATATAATCTCAAAATAAGGAATTAGGATAGATCCTGCTAGGATAGAAGCAATTCTGAACATCAACCCACCAAGAAACATCAAAGAATTACAAGCTTTTTTAGGTAAGATAAATTTTTTAAGAAGATTCATATCTAATTTAGCTGAGATAATTAGAGAATTGAATAACATGCTCAAGAAAGATTCAGTTCTTATATGGACTGTTGAGGCTAAAAAATCATTTGACTCTATCAAACAAGCCTTAACTAAAACTCCAGTCCTAATAAAACCTGATTTTAAGAAAGATTTCATGATTTTTTCATTTGCTTTAGAACACACCATTACTGCAGTTTTACTGCAGAAAAATGATCAAGGATTTGAAAAACCCATAGCTTTTTTCATTAAAGCCCTTAGAGATGCCCCTTTGAATTAAAACATCATGGAAAAACAAGCCTTAGCCTTGGTTAAGGACATTAAAGACTTCAGATTTTATATTCTCTACTCACACATTATTGCCTATGTCACAAATTCTGTAGTTAAAGACATTCTTACTCAGGATGGTCATGATGGAAGAAGAGGTAAGTGGATTGCCACTATCTTGGAATATGAAATAGAGATAAAACCCACCAAGCTCATTAAAGGTCAAGGATTAGCCAGACTTATGGCTGAGTCCAATTGTAATGCCCTAGATATAAATTTTATTACTCAAGTAAATGATCAAGAAGAGATGGCGACTCGACTCCATCGATCATTGAAGCCTTTTCACACTCACCTTGGTGTAAAGATATCATATTTGTACTCCAAAACTTACAAGCTCCTCCTAGATTTTCTAGAACCAAAGCTAGATTTTTAAAACTTAAAGCAGTAAGATTTTGTACCTTAGATAATGTACTTTTTTGGAGAGATAATAGTGGGATTTTAATAAATTGTTTAATAAAGGAAGAAGCTGACAAAATACTTGAAGAATTTCATGCAGGTGACTGTGGAGGACATTTATACTGGAAAACTACTGTAGACAAGATCTTGAGAGTTAGCTTTTATTGGCCTACCTTGTTTGCTTATGTCAAAAAATATGTTACTTCACGTCATAAGTGCCAAACTTTTTAGGGCAAGAATAAATTATTACTCCTACCTTTAAAGCCTATTTCAACTGAAGTGCCATTTCAAAAATGGGGTTTAGACTTCATTGGTGAAATTCACCCCCCCTCTTCAGGCCAACATAAGTGGATTTTGATAGCCACTGATTATTTTACGAAGTGGATTGAAGCCATACCTTCCAGACAATCCAATGATACTGTTATTATTTCCTTCCTAGAAAATAACATTCTTTCAAGATTTGGGTGCCCTCAAAAGATAATTACTGATAATGTAGTAGCATTCAAATCCAAGAAAATGATTGACTTTTTCCACAAATACCATATTACCCTAGGCTACTCTACTGCATATTACCCCCAAGGTAATGGCCTAGTTGAATCCTCAAACAAAAGCCTTGAAAATATCATCAAAAAATTACTTGAAGACAATAAAAAGACTTGGCATAAGAAGTTAGTCAATTCCTTATGGAAAGATAGACTTACTACTAAGAAATCCATTGGTACTTCACCTTACCAACTAGTTTATGGAATGGATGTTGTTTTTCCTTCCTCCTTAGGTGTACCAGTGATGAAAATTAGCCAAGAGTTACAGGTTGAAACAAATGACATCCAAAGAAGGATAAATCAAACTATTCACTTGCAACAAACAAGGGAAGAATTTTATGTCAAATCTCAAGTCGTTCAGGATAAGATCAAGAAAATCTATGATAAAAAGACGAAAGAGGATGATTTTTACATAGGAGATAAAGTGTTAAAATGGGATTCCAGAAGAGAAGACAAAGGAAAACATGGAAAATTTGATTTTCTATGGAAAGGGCCTTATGTAATTTATGGATATAAAGGTAATAATGCTTTCTTTCTCAAAGAATTGAATGGAACAGATCTGCAAGAAGGACCAATTAATGGCAGAATGTTGAAGCACTACTACTTACCTGAGTTAACCAATAGTTATTTTGTATTCACTTTGATCATTGTACATATACATTGCAAAGTTTAGATTGGATTGGATGTTTCCTTAGAAAATTTGAAGCTCGAAGAGAAGGCCCTAAGATTTGAAAAGTGAATATCATAAATATGAATAAGTTACAGATATCAGAAGACATTTACAGGATCATCACAGTCAAATTTCAAAGGCTACTAAGTCTTCAAGTTCTTGATATTTCACCAGGAAATGTCATCCCCATGTGGAGCCACTGTTAGGGTCATATAATAATAGGGTTCATAAAAGTTTGAATTGACTTTGATAATTCTTGTAAATATGTACATACCTTTCTTTCTGCAAGTTGTTTTCCCATATTTTGAAAAGATGAAAAATATTAAAAAATCAAAAAGAGGGTAAAAGTCCTAAAAGAAAGATCAAAGGACTTAGAAATATATACCCCAAAAGAAAAAGAGAAATAAAACCTGAAAGTGAGCAAGTCCAAATGCCACTACTTTTACTTTTTACTGTAAGAATAATGATTATGTGCAGAGTGTCAATAAATGCCATAATCCATGATCAGTTAAATAGTTTAATCTTAACTGTTCATGTTTCAATTGCACGTTTTAGATAGTGAATAAAGATTTTTCAGCAGTTTAAACTTGACAAATCAGTAGATAGGTAGAGAATAATAAGGAGCTCAACAGTTTAATCTAAGCCCTCGGATGAAATCAGATAGATTTAAATAGTTTTATGCTTTGAAATAAAATGTTTTAATGGTTGCAAGCCTAAATGCACCTGCAAAATCAAGAAAAAATGTTAGAAATGGAAGTAGGGTAGGTAGAAAGCAGTGGAGCAATCATGTAAATAATACATCATCGGGAAAAATCACTAATTTCCCCTCCCCTATGAGTAATCAGTATTCTAAGCTATGAGTCAAATAGGCTTAGAGAATTTCTCTGACTTTTGTTGGGACCAGACCGAAGGCTCTATGACTAGTTAGTTAAAAATAATGAGTTCTTATGCTAAATCCCCATTTACCCTTCATTCATGTATTAAAACCCATTTTTCCTGAGTAAAAACACATTCTTTCTTAGTAAAATTGTAACCCTAGAGATAATTAACTTCATCCCTTTATAAGCATTCATAAAAACCCACAAAATCACATTTATCCTAAGTATTATCGAAAGAAATATAAAGATGAGCAAATGCTCCCTTTTTTCTTTTCTTTTCTTTTTTTTTCTTTCTTTTTTTTTTTTTTTTTTTCTGAATAAGTCTACTGCTAATATTGATACAAAAAAAAAAAATTACATGGAGGTCCTGGCCTCATATGGTCTTGCCCAGTATTGCAGCAATCGATCAAAAAAGTTGATGCCTAGCCATAAATTGTCAAAAACCAGACCTACTGTCCTATTCCAAGCTAGACAAATATTGGTAAGCCGCCCACGCAGGGGAAACCGGCTGTAAGAAGACATAGAAGCAAGTTTCTGAGTATGTAAACTGAAAAAACTGAAACACATATGATCAAGCCCAGACGAGTGGTTTTAAGGCAAAAACCTGAGAATATATGCGCAATCAGGAGTCATGAGAGTTAGAAGGTGTTTCTTCAACAATACGGCATCCATAATCATAGGGGTCTTCCTCCATCGCCTGAAGGTTGTCTTTATCAACTGAGCCATCGTGTTTCGTGTAGCTCGGGCCTGCCTGGAGGCTGGTTTCTGGAATCACACTGCTGCAAGGCTCCTTACTCTGCCTGCTGTCGGAGGGAGGAATGAGATGAGGAACTATGAGGTTCTTCTCCAATGGTGCTTCCGGAGCCAGGACTGTCTCAGTCACGGAGTCTGCCTCAAAATCAAAGGTGATGTTGGCAATCAAAGTGGAGTGACAGAGAGCACAGGGAATGCAGATCTGGGCTTTGTGGGTGTGAACTGGGAGGGGAGACGGAGAAGCTGGAAAGTGAGAGGAGCTTCGAGCATGAGTGGACTATCCAGAACCCCGACCACGCCTGCTCCTGGTAGCCGGATAGTGGCTAGAGAGATGCCCCGACGACTGAGAGGTCCCACCAGAGGTAGAAGAAGAGGACTGTCGCGCAACCCTCCCATGGCTGGTGCCTCTCCTGCACCGCATTCTCTGACGGAGTCGAGGCATGTTGCTGTGAGCTGGCAAGGAGATGTTGGGGTCAATTGTGAGAAGGTTGGGAGCTGAGTCCACAGAGAATTGCAGGGGAGCCAAATCAGGAGGCGCCGAGACACAAAAAGAAGGTGAATTGGACCAAAAATTATAGAAGGGGTTGTGTGAAAAATGAATGCCCGGTATCAATTCAATGCAGCAAGGCAAAGCACACCGCAGCCCAGTATTGGTGTGAGAGCAAGGCTCCACTGCAACTATAGAACATCTCGTGCGTAGAGGAGAAGCAACAATGAATCTGGTCTGGGGCGCCATAGTAGAAATGCAGACTGGTGCACGTCGGAGAAAGCGCTGCGTAATGGCAGCATTGAAGTCACTGGCATGGGTATTAATGTTGTGCATTGCGCGGATCTATGTGGCGTTGGTGTGAGCCAACATGCCAACCCACTCCCGGCCACGCGCCGTCATACCATACTTAGCAAACACCCGCATCCGGGAGGTGTAGATCTTGTTGCACCAGCAGAGTGCAGTCATGAATAAGTTGTGCATCATCAGAACTGTGCAAGGGCCCGAGAAGATAGGGAGATTTTGGTTAACGCCTTGATTAGCCAGACGATCAGCCACTCTATTAGCAGTACGCCTAATGTTCTTGAAGGTGATGGTGCGTGGGACGCTGAGCCATTCTTCAATTTTTTCAAGCCTTCCAGGGAGACGTCAGCTCGAAGTAATATTTGTCGCAGGAGTGTCATATTGAATTCGAATAGTAGCTTCTATGAGAATTTGAGATTCCCCTTCAACCTCCAGGGGGAAGAGGTTTTCTTTTTCAGCAAGACAAATGCCATGCCATAATCCTTCGAGCTCGGAAGCGTTGTTGGTATCTCTGCCAAGTGAGCCATAGTAAATGTGCACTATGGAGCTTCCATTATTTCAGAAAATGCCCCAAAACCAGCAGGACCTGGATTACCCTTGGCCACTCCATCAAAGTTCAATTTGTAAGAGAAAGGCAAAGGTGGAGTCCAAGAGAGGGGAGAATCGAGTTGGATGGAGGGATTGGCCTGGATCAGAGAAGAAGGAGTGAGATTTAGATTCCAGCTATCCAAGATGTGGCGTTCCACAGGGGAGGAGGGCATATCAGATTCTTGCCAGTGCTTGAGAGCCAGCGTTTCTTGGAGGCTTTGTTTGAGGAGCATCCAAAGGATATCAGGAGGGGTGCATTGATTTTTGAATATCCTGTTATTGCGCTCCTTCCATACTATCCAATAGACAAAACCCGGGATAAGAACCCAGAGAGAGTTGAGAAAGTGGCTCTTGAAGGGTTGCAGAGGCCACTTTCGGATGGTATTGACTGTATCTCCCCTACATCTACTAGTTCTTCTGTTGCAGATTTCAATTCGATCCCAAAGTTTTGAAGCTAATGAGCAGGTGTCCAAAAGATGCGGAATGGTTTCAGGATGTAGATTGTAGTTGGGACATCTAGAGGGCCCAATGAAGCCACGTTTTTGTAAATTATCCCAAGTGAGGAGTCTCTATTTGCTAAGAAGCCATAGGAAGGTTGAAACTTTAGGCCATATTCTAGGTTGCCATACATGGTTCCACAGATTATCCTTCGGCGTCTGTTGGGTATAATATAGCAACTGAAAAGCTTCTTTGGTAGTGAAGTTGCCCTTGGGAGTGTATCCCTAGCACAACTTATCCCTGTGGACTGAGACTTTTATTCTTCTAAGTGTGAGTTCTTGATCTATCTCCTCATAAGTTTCCTCCTGCCAATTCTCCTGCCAATTTTCTGCAGATGTCCATTGTTGAAATCCTTGAGAGGGTTGTTGCTTCCAAAACTGATGGACTTGTGCTTGATCATTTTTCTGGAGAGTTGCCTACCATTTCGGTTTGTGAAAGAGAGTGGCTAGCTTAGGGATTTGCTGCCAAGAGTCCTCCCAGAATCTCGCTGTGGTTCCTGAATGCACTTCCCAAAAGCTGTGCGCTTGGATGAAGGCACGATGTTGCCTGGTGACGTTCCAAATTAGCGATCCAGGGACAGTCGTGGTCAAGCGTATGAGATCCTCCTGAGGCCTGCCCAGAGCGTATTTAGAATGCCAGAGACGGGCCCATGGTGAGAATGGCCTGGAGAGCCAATGCCACCATATGCGTGCCCCCATAGTATTGTTACTTTGAATCGGATCACGCAGGCCAAGCCCACCATCTGATTTTGGAAGGCAGACTTCGGACCATTTGACAAGAGCCCATTTTCTATTGAGACTCGAGGAGCCCCATAAAAAATTTCTTTGAAAGTTGCGGATATTTTTTAGAACACATTTTGGGGCTTCTAGTATTGAGAAAAGATATAGAGGCATGGCTTGAAGAAAAAATTTGATAAGGATGAGCCTGCTTACGATATTGAGTGAGCGATAAGTCCAAGAGGAGAGCCTTGCTTCTAATTTATCAAGAATAATTCTCCATGAAGAGTGTTTGATGGCAGAGTCTATGAGGGGCGCTCCAAGATACTTTGAGGGAAGCATAGCAATCAAGAAGCCCATAATTCTAGAAATGTTGCGCTGGGTGATGATGGCAGTATGGAAGAAGAAAAGTTGAGATTTTGAGGCATTTATGGTGGTACTCGAGGCAGTTGAGAAGAGGTCCAGCAAGGCTTTAAAGGCTGAAGCTTCTTAGACAGAAGGATGACCAAATAGCATATTATCATCCATGAACTGTTGGTGGGAGATGGGGGGACTATTATGGAGAGAAATGCCTTTGACGAAGTTGGAAGAGACAGCATAATGGATGAGTCGGCTTAGACCCTCTACCATGAGAACAAAGAGAAAATGGGACAAAGGGTCACCCTGTCGGATACCACGAGAGGATCTGAAAGGCGCTGAAGGAGAACCATTGAGAAGGATGGAAAAACTGGGGGAAGAGATGAGATTCATGAGCCAACGAGTCCAAGTAGCATTAAAACCAAAGGCCAAGAGAATTTGTTTGATATAAGTCCAGCTAAGTTTGTCAAATGCTTTAGAGAGGTCAAGCTTGAGTATCATACCTGGTTTCTTTAGGATATTTAGTGAATGTATCACTTCATGTGAGAGGATGATTCCGTCCAGGATATGGTGGCCTTCCACATAACCGGTCTGCTCAAGCGAGATGAGAAAAGGGAGAAGAGGCTTTAGCCTGTTGGCCACAACTTTTGAAATGATTTTGTAGATAAAATTACAGAGCGCAATAGGCCAATATTTTTCCGAAGTGTTGGAGTCCTCTTCCTCAGGAATGAGAGCGATGAAGGTCGTGTTGAGGGAGGGGAGAAGCCAGTGCATTGACCGAGATTCTTCCACAAGATCCCAAACTTCTGATTTGATCAACTCCCAGAAGGCATGAAAAATTTTTGCAGTGAACCCATCAGGGCCAGGCGCTTTGCCATCTTTAAGTTGTGCCATGGCTTCCTCCACTTCTTAGAGATTTACTGGCCAGAGAAGCATGTTGTTATGTTCTGCAGTAATAATTTTTGGTATGTGTTGCATGACAGTGTGGATGGCTTGAAGCCTGTCTCCTTGAGGTTCACTCAGCATGTCCTGAAAGTATTCTTTGAATTCATTCTCAACCTCTTCATGGACCTCGAGTCTGTCTCCTTGCTAATTGTTGAAAAAAGCAATGTTATTGTGCATTCGTCGTTGAATGGTGGACCTGTGAAAAAATTTGGTATTTTTCTCCCCATCCTTCAGCCATCTGATTCGGGATTTCTGACGCCACAAGGTTTCTTCTTGTTGCCTCCTTTCTTCTATTTTGGTGAGGAGTTCTTGTTCCTGTTGGTCATACGCATCCGATCGTCCCTCAGAAATGATGCTTTGTTGCAGGGTATTCATTTTCTACTCCAGTTCTTTTTTATGGGCAAAGATGTTGCTGAACTGTGTTCGATTCCATTCTTTGAGTGCGCTTTTGAGGTGCTTGAGCTTTTCTTGGAACTAATACATCTTGGCACCTGCTGGGGGGGAGTAAGAGTGCCATGCTTCAGTGACCACTTCTTTGAAATTTTGATGAGAGAACCAGAATTATTCGAAGCGGAATGGCCGATTGCATCTGGAACCCGAACGAGTCCATTGCAACATGATGGGCCAGTGATCTGAGATAGCTTGAGGTAGAATGGAGGTTTGGAAATCCCTTCCAAGATGAATTGCATTCTTATACATTAGGAAACGATCTAGCCGAGAGGCTATATGTTGAGAGCCCTTACGCTTGTTGGTCCAGGTGTAGGTTCCATTGGAAGTTTGTAAGTCCAGAAGAAGATTGTTGCGAATGAAATCTTTGAAGTTGTTGCTATCCTCCTCCAATCTGGTTCGGCCCCCAGATTTTTCCTCCAAATCTGTAATCAGATTAAAGTCACCCCCGCAGATCCATAAGGGGAAGCTCCTGACAGATTTGAGCTCTGAAAGGGTGTCCATCAATTCCATTTTTTTGTGTGGGTCTTAGGGAAAATACACATTAGTGAGGTGGCCATGTGTGTTGGTCCCCACTAAATGAAAGGTAGTTTGAATGAAATAATGAGAGGCATGAAAGTCGTAGAGGGAGAGAACCTTAGGATCCCAAATGATGGCGAGAACTTCGGATGCTCCTGAGGCGTCCACTGAAACTGAGCGGGATCCAGACCAAGAATTGTTCAGGATCTTTTCTAGAGATGTGTTGTTGCATTTTGTTTCTTGAAAATAGACTATGGAAGGCTTATCTTGTTGTATCATGTTTTTTAACATTCGGTCTTTCGTTGGGCTATTGAGCCCCCTCACATTCCATGAAATGAGCTTCATGAGGAACAGTGGGGAAGAGTCATATAGAACTTAGTCAGCTTAGGGAACCTCCCGGATTCCACAAGAGATTCTCCGATAATGATGGTCCTCTGTAGATCTGTTTTGCGACCCTGCTTCTTGGATTATTTCATTATTATTTTTCCATCCCAGGGACTTCCGGCTTGAATACCAAGGGATTTGCTGTGCTGCGCTTTGGATAGAACCACTTCTAGGCTGTCGATTTGTCGAGGATGTATTGTGCTGAAGTCGCGCTGGTGACAAGCTGTTTCCAAGCCTAGTATATCCAGATATCCTAGATCTATACTCTCTGGTTCTTCTTCAATGTGTGACGACGTGATATGATCTGCCTTGTCCTGACTCTGCTGGGTTCTGAAAGCTGTGTTGTTATCGATCTCCATGAGTGCATCTTTGAGTACTAGCTCTTTCTCAAGATTGTCTACGGAGGTGGAGGCGGCAAGGTTGGTGTTGGCTGGAACAGGGGTAATGGGAGTGGAAAGTGGAGCATTGGAAAGGTGGGATGGATCAGATGAGGGAGCCTGAGTGTGGGTAACATTCGTGGCCTCTTGCGTTGCCAAAGCTTCAAAGTTGTTACTTAGATCTGGTTTCTTGGGTGCCTGTGGGGGAGTAGGGGTTTTCTTGGAGTGCCTCTGTCGGTTGGTGACTTTTGTAAAGCCATCAACATCTTTGATGTGCTCAGGGGTGGGGGTTTTCTGCAGATGATTCATGGGGCAATCACGGTATAGGTGACCGTGTTCATGACATTTCCTGCATCGGAAGGGGACACACTCGTAGTCTATAGTTTGAACCCACTCGAAGTCGTCATGAAATAGGCTTATTGAAACTGTGAGTGCCTTAGCCAGATGCATATAAACACAGATCCGGGCATAGGAGGTGTTAGGACCTAAATCCACCTTAGGCTGAAATAAGGCAGAAAGAGGACAACACCAAACCACGCTCAGCCTCGTAGCTAGCCCTACGAGGACAGGAGAGGGCTCTCTCCGGGTCAATCTCAACGAAAATATTCAAAGGGGTTTGAGATGACTAAAAAAACGACTGATCTTAGGCTAGATAAACAAATAGGAGGGTTTGATTTTGATTTTTAGGGGTTTTTGTTGAAAAAAGGGAAAAACAATTTTGGGCTTGGGGATGAGACCAGATCTTGCAGAATTCAAGTTGGGGTAGGGTAGGAAATGGCTTTGATGTATAAGATCGAATAAATGGATGTAAAAGACTGCTGAGGAGCTGAAGAGGGCAAGAGAGTACAAGGATCCTCTTCAAACTGATGAAAACATATAAAACTAAACAAAAGTCTAAGGCAGAGCACCAGCAAATCAATGAATTCTACCTCGAATACTCATTTGTTTAATTCGGAAGCATAGAGAAGGATGGAATACATATAAAATTAATGAAACTTACAATAACATGAGAAGAAACATCATCAAAACTCAGAAGCCACAAGGATCCCAACAAGTGCTGCAAAACTCTGGTCTTTCCTTTGCCAAAAACTGAAAATGTATGTACAGTGGAGTGCCAAACTTTTCCCAAGTATCCAACCCTGAAAATGTCTCAAAAAATACAATATATAGACAAGTCTAACCCCTTCCCATGCCTCTATGGGTCGAGCTCATGCTTCTAGGAGCAGTTTGAACCAATTCTAAACAAAGAGCTAAAATTTAGGCAGCCAAACAACTTGCCTCTATATGCTAGGAAACTGATCCATTCACTTGATTTTCACTTTTAGGTGAATGAATCATCTAGAACAAGTAAATACATGCCAAAATTACATCATGGTTACCAAATTACATCAAGCTAGATCAAAAATTACATCAAGAGGTGAAACTAGTCAATACTGGCCGAATTTCTGAGCTGGAAGGTGAAAAATAGGCTGAATTCCTCTATGCGCCGCGCTACTTTGGACCTACTTTTGGAGCACTTCCCTAAGTCCAAATTGAGATCATGATAGCTCGTTGGAAATCCCTGGATGTCTGCTATCCAACCCAAGTGGAATTTTTCAATTTGGAGTTCATTTGCCCTCCAAAACTTCATTCTCCCAAGACTACTTCCTGCTGGTGCAAAAGGTGGAAGAAAGGTGATTTTCATGGTGTTTTTGGCCCTTTAGGCAACCCAGAATGTGATGAAATGCTTCGGCCATTCCTGAACATCTCTGATAGGTCACACACATCGAAGCACTGCTAGGCTCAAACTCGGGAACATCAAACAGGTGTGAAGGCTCTCCCACATCATGAACAACCTCGGGAGGCTGTGGCGCTCCAAAGAAGTCACGGGAAATGAACTCATCCCATGCGATGCCCTGCTGTGCGAGCTGATGTATCACCATGATCTTGATGAGCGCGTAATGGTAAATGCTATTATGTTGCTGCGCTGGGGTCTTCTTCTGTACAAGGACCGTCATCCGCTCTATGTTACGGTACATTAAATATGCAATGCTCATCATGCGCACTCTCGTGAAATGCATCAACAGCCGGATGTGATATGCATACAAGCGTGAAAAGCGCCCTTCACAACTGAAGTACCTAATGATAAGTTTCATCAATGGTGCATACTCATCCTTCAGAAACTGGAAAGGAAATACCCTTCTCAGCTGCCTCAAATATCCGGGTCTGATGTAAGGCTCATAATATGCCCTATCCAACTGCTGTCGCTTATTCCACTCTTCACCGATGTTTGGTATCCTGGTCGCCTCAACAATAGTCTCTGGTGACAAAGTGAAATTCACCCCAGCGAGGTTTACATGACCATTATGCAAATGTAGGACAAATAGGCGAGCTAACTCATGATGATGCTGAGTTCGGGCAATCATCTCACAATACTGGAAACATGACTGATGTTGAAAAAAATCCATTGCGAGCGGGCAAGCCTGCAATTGTGTCAAAGAAGTGGGTTCTTCCCTGACATGCCTGCCACTTTTGTGAGATCTCCTTGGCACATTAAGCTCAGTAGATGAATCACTGTCCTGCTCATACCCCTGCTCATATGGTGAATTTGTCTCTGACATGGTGCTGAAATGTGTTTGTCAACTGTGTGCTTGGTTGATTAGAAAATGAGAAATTGGTGTATTTGTTTCAATGTCAAATGTGTCATATGAAATGGAGAGGCTGCAAGGAAATGTCAAAGTGAACACAATGGACTGTCAAGTGACTTTGGAATGGACAGACATTTACTCACTGCTTTGGAAAATTTTGAGTTTAGACACCTTTGCAAATGATATGGGACTGGGTGATAATGATGGGACTTGTAATGTGATATAAACAAGAATTAATCAAATGGAAATCTGTAAGTAAAGTCAAAGACATGAAAACAACCATTGAATCTTGTGGAAACTTAAATTTTTATCAATGAAGGGAAGGAGGTAACAAGTGATAGGGTTTGGGATTTCACATGGGGATCAAAGGGTATAGGGATATGGGATAGAGGAATAACAATGGGACTGTGGGACTGTAGTGTATATTGTAAAAAGCTAGCAGTGACATCAATGACAGTAAATGGCAAGAGCATACATATCAATGAAATGAGAATTGAAGCACCAAATTTCACGTTTTGAAACACCTCCCTTTAACCCTTGGAGAAAATTTGGATGTGGATATAGGGTTAAATATTTCACCATTCAAACACTAACCTCTTTGCTTCTAAACCACAGCACCATAGTCAAAAATCATTGAGCAGGCTTTAACAAACTTACTTGAAGCGGAAAAATCGCTTGATTTTGAAAAATCACAGAGTATTGATGAATTTCGGGCTAGATGGCTCAACGCGCCGCGCGCAGACCCAATGCGCCACATTGGTTTGGTGCGTCGTGCCAGTTAGAATTCACACTGTAAAATTTGACCCAATGCGCCGCGCGCATTCTATGCGCCGCGCTTCTTTTCGCGCTCAGACTTTCAACACAGTCACGGCCTCTTTCAAATGTTGTTCGCTCTCCAACCTCAAAATTCGACTTTGCTATGATATTTTATGAATGTTTTTTGGTGCAAATGGTTTATATGACTTTGAGAAATATCTTGCAAGATATGGCTTTGATTTTTCCTTCCTCCAAAACCCATTTTGTAATGTTTTTTATTTTGGCACTTTATCATTTAATGAAACTTCTGTCTTTTGCTTTTTCACTGATTTTCTGAGTTTGGACTGATGAAATTATTTGATTTTTGCAGGGATGTTGGCGTTGATCTCTGGAAAAGGAGAACTAGAGTCTGCTTTTAAGACTCCATGGTGAAAAAATACATGATTATTACAAAAAATGAATTTGACAATTTCTTATTCAAAACAGAGTTTTGAACAAGAAATGTCCTCGAAAATGTTTGATGATGAAAATTTTGAACTGAGAACTTCTTTGAAAACCATCCTCATGGCCTACGGGCATTTATTAAACATGTCAAAAGACTGAACCCTAGACTCAAAAACTAAAAGACTCTTTTTTACCAAAATAATCATTTATGACTATGAATGACACGAACTAAACTTTGATAAATTTTGAGGAGTTTTGACCAACCCAGCAGGTACAAGCATGAAGGAAAACAAGAGAACCAAACCCTTCCGTCAGTCAGTGGCATGCTCCTAACGGAATGCAGATGAAAGAACGGAATGAGACACCTAAACAATGAAATGCAAATAGAGAAATGATCTCTGACGGAGGGCTGCAAAGTCCGACTCTAAAATTGGCTCCAATGGGGATGGTAGCTCCTTGGAGTTTCCAAGAATGGCAGATCTTTGGGAGAGCAGACCAGTGCCTTATCCATTGGGTTATGGAATCCATTATTCGACAAAACGACAAAAGACTAATGACTCAATTTATTGACTAAAATTTTAGCTTAAACTGACTCAACTCTTAAAACAGAAATGAATGAAACAAACAGATTCAACAAACTCAAATGAAAACTGAAATCCTTCCTCAAGATTATAGCCTTCACTTCGGGCCCCATACTAAAGAAAAGACTACAGTGCACACTTACAACGAAATTGAAAAACATGATATGTACAATGACAATGATTAGCAGAAAACATCTTAGAAATGGTAGCGCTTGAGTAGTCGGCCATTGACCGGCCCTCCTGGACAGTCTTCACCATTCATCTCCTTCAACAGAAAGGCGTTCTGACCTCGATATGCTGCAATCTTGAATGGACCTTTCCAGAGGTTTTCAAACTTACCGTGTCTACCTTTGTCTTCATTCCTAACGTCCCACTTCAGTACTACTTCCTCCAACTGGAATTTATCAGCTTTCGCTTTCCTATCATAGATATTTTTTATTCTTTCTTGCAACTTGAATGTGTTCTGGAAGACCTCTTCCCTTGTTTGATGTAAATGAATCATCTGGTTTATCCTTCTCTGCATATGGCTTTCTTCACTATCAGCCTCCTGAAGAAGCTTGACTACCGGAACAGAAAGTGAAGTAGGAAAAACTATATCTACTCCATAAACCAACTCGAAAGGAGACATACCAATTGACTTCTTTTGACTTACCCGATCAGCCCATAATGCATTCACCAGCTTCTTATGCCAACTCTTCTTATTGATGTCCAGCAACTTTTTAATGATATTGACTAGAGACTTATTGGAAGATTCCGCCAAACCATTACCTTGCGGATGATAGGCGGTTGAATGCCCCAAAATGATTTTATACTTTGCACAAAACTCAATCATTTTTCTTGACTTAAAAGCCGCTGCATTATCTGTGATCAATTTACTCGAGCAACCAAAACGAGACAAAATGTTGTTCTCAAGGAAAGAAATAATTACCGAATCGGTGGCTTGTCGTGTGGGCACTGCTTCGATCCATTTTGTAAAGTAATCGGTGGCTGTTAGAATCCATCTATGTTGTCCTGAAGAAGGAGGATGGATTTCCCCGATGAAATCCAAACCCCACTGCTGGAAAGGGGCGCTTACCTCAACAGGTTTGAGTGGCAATGGCTATAATTTCTGTCTTCCTTCGAAAATCTGGCACTCATGGCAGCGTTTGACTATTTTATAGACATCAGCAAACAACGTGGGCCAATATTACCCAGCTCTCAAAATCTTATTGGCAGTTGTATTCCAAAAATGATGACCGCCGCAATCTCCTTTGTGAAAATCCTCTATTACCTTCTCCGCTTCTTCCTCTACCAAACAATTCAATAATACACCACCTGGATCCTTCCAATAAAGTGCAGAATTCAAAATACAAAATTTTGCAGCCTTCAGTTTCAATGTCCTACCTTTGTTTCGAGTCATGCCAGGCGGTGATGACAAATTTTGAAGAACATAGATGATATCTGAATACCATGGGGAATCAACAAAAAATTTCGATACCTGAAGTGGTGCATTCTCCTCATCTTCATCAGACATAGTAGCAATCAGATTTATGTCTAATGCGTGCAAATTGGATTCATCCATAAGTTTCGCCAGCCCCTGTCCCTTGATCAGCTTCGTGGGCCTTATTTCCACATCATATTCCAGAAAAGCTGCGATCCACTTACCACGTATTCCTTCCGGATCAGGCTGTACTAAAACATCTTTCACAGCAGCGTTAGGAACATAAGCTAAAATATGGGAATGCAAAATTTATACCCGGAAATCCTTCAATGCCTTTACCAGTGCCAGTGCCTGTTTCTCAATGATGTTGTATTTCAGGGCTGCGTCTCTAATAGTTCGACTAAAAAATGCTATGGGCTTCTCATGTCCATCTCTCTTCTGCATTAACACGGCTTCCATGGTATGTTCTGAAGCAAAGGAAAACAAGATGAAATCTTGGGTGTAATCCGGGCTGATTAACACCGGGGCTGAAGATAGTGCCAACTTCACCAAATCAAAGGACTTTACCGCATCTTCCTTCCACTTCACTTGGCTGTCCTTTTTCAACATATTTGTTATTTCTCTCAAATGCTCAGCAAGGTTAGGGAAAAAACGATGCAAAAATTTCATCTTACCGTTAAAATACTGAATCTCTTTCTTGTTCCTAGGAGGGTCAATTTTCTGGATGGCTTCAACACGTGCCGGATCAATAAGAATTCCATCTTTGGATATAATGTGACCAAGTAACTTACCTTCATCCATGGCAAATAAGCTCTTTTTAGGATTAAGCGAGACACCATATTTTATGCACTTCTGAAAAACAACTTTCAAGTGATGCATATGCTCTTCATCTGAATTTGATAAGACAGTCAAATCCTCAAGGTATATAACAAGGAAAACATCTTTTTCATTCGCAAAATCCATGTCCATCGCCCGCTGGAAAGTTGCACTAGCATTCTTCAAACCAAATGGCATCTTGGCGTAGTGAAATGTCCCCCACGAAGTGGTGAAGGCTGTTTTGTCGCGGTCGTCCTCATGAACCAAGATTTGGTTATATCCAGAATAACCGTCAAGTAGTGACATCCGAGATGCACCCACTACTCACTACAATATATGATCCATCTTAGGCAATGGATAATTGTCCTTCAATGACACCCTGTTCAAATTTCGGAAATCAATACACAACCGGATCTCACCTGTCTTTTTCCGCACTGGCACTAAATTGGAAATCCAATCAGAAAATCTGATAGGAACAATGATTCCCGCTTTGTATAACCTGTTTACCTCCTTTTCAATCGATGGCAGCAATTTGGGATTGATTCTTCTTAGCTTTTGTCTGAAAGGCTTCTGATTAGGCTTAATAGGGATAGTATGCTGGATGATATTTGTGTCGTACGTCTTTAAATCTGAGTAATCCCAAGCGAAAGCATCAGCAAATTAAGACAACAAACTCACATATTCAGCTCTTACCTCTGGTGACAATCACTTGGATAACTTTACCATTTTGGTATTTTAAGCTGTCCCAATATTTACATCCTCCACTCCTTTTTCAGTCGGTCGTAAATTTGGTTTCTTGGCCACATCATCCTGATCGAAGAGTTCTTCTAAAGGTATCAAACCTTTAGGAATAATGTTATCTTTCAGCTGTAACACTTCCATTTGGTTAACTTGAACATCATCACCATCATCAAATTCTACATCAATTAAGGTATCTTTGAACGTACCTTTACTCTGCAGGAAATCATTAATCTCATCATCATCTTGGAAAACTTGCCAACATCTTTGATTATCCGGTATGGTAGGATGGTGCTTCACATGAATTTAAAATTTATTGCTTGAATTCATTGGGATTTTCAAGTTACTAGCTGCCTTGGCAAGCGCATCAGCAATTCCATTTTGAATGCGAGGAATACAAGTCAAGGTATAATCTGAAAACTGCTTCAAAATATCAAGGACAGCGTTCTGGTAAGCCCACATCTGTGGATGTTTCGTTTGATACTCACCCTTTACCTGCTTAATTACCAATTCAGAGTCGCCATAGACCGCAATTCTTTTAGCATTCAGCTTTCTAAGAATCTTTAGGCCAGCAATCAGAGCTTCATACTCAGCCTCATTGTTCGAACAATCAAATGCCAACTTGTAAGAACATACCCGTACATTGCTCGGTACCTTATTAGGAGCTGAAAAAGGGCTGCGTACCCAAATACCAATCCCAGCACCATCATTTCCCACTGCACCATCGAAATCCATGGTCCATAGACCCTCTTCATCATCCTCTAAGTGCTGAAATTGTGCTAGCTCTGTTTTTCTGCTTGCTGTCCACTATCTTTAGCTGATTTCTCAACTGTGCTTTCCGGTAGCTGCCTTTCTTTCTGCAAAACTTCTCTGAAATTCTTGGTAATCTCTGGGATATCTTCTACTTGAACCAACTGACTATCTACATCATTAAAACTATCAGCAAACAAAACAAAAGACTCTAGATCTGTATGTACATAATTAAGCGGATGATTAACCGGTTTCTCCTTAGTGGTAATCATATACTTCATTTTTTGTTCCCGGTACAACTTTCTCATTTGGCCAAACACGGGAATCGTCGCATAAGATAAATCTAACTGTAGTGTCCCTTTCAATTTGGCTCCCCAAGATCTGGAAAGCAACATACCAAATCTCGGAGTAATGTCTGCTACAACAACGTCCATCAAAACATTCTTTGTAGGGATCTGATCCAAACTTACAACCAAGTCTTTAATGAGCCCAATACATCTCACTCTGCTAGAATCAAATGAATAAATATCATGGTACTTCCTGGTAATGTCTAGACCCAACTTCTCCATGATTTCTTTCGGCATAAGGTTATGGGAAGCACCAGAATCGAACATGGTGTTATGCAACACAAACTCATGCAACTGAAGACTGATATAAAAAGGAGGTACCTCGCTGTCCGGAGACTCACCATCTAAAGTTGGTCCAAATATCAGTTCCGGTTGATCATCTTCAATATTCACCATGTCAAACATGGGATCGAAATTCAAAATTCTAGAAACCTAACCTTTATAACTTTTGTTCCTCATTAGTTCAGTCAAGGGAATAGATACCTTCAATTTCGAAATTTCATTCTCCAAACTAAAAGCTGAAGTCTTTTCGATCTCTTTGGCTGGAAGCTCTTTCTTTTCAACCTTCTCTTTCGATGCGATTGGATGATTTGATTTTTCTGCTGATGATGACTTATTGGCAGGATCAACTACCTCTTTTGCTTTCTTTTGTGCAATAGGTGAATCATTTTTGGGCGTTGAAACTTCCTTCCTCTTCTGAATTGGATTGACTGGTACATCTCTATTCCTAAGAGAATATTGCTTCTGCTGGGCTGAAAATGCATTCATATATCCTCTCTGATACTCATCCAACTCCTCCTCAAGGGATGCATCATTAGCTAGGATAAAATCCTCATCTCTTTGTACTGCTGAACTTTCTGCATATTCGTCATCTTCGGTGATATAAATGGGAAAATCATCAGGAGTAAAGAAATGATTTTTATCTCCTACTACATCATCTTCATCGTCTGAATCCTGACCAACAAAATTCTGCTGAAGAGGTGTCTTTACTTGCTGCTGGACTGCTGGTTCTTGTGCTCACTGTTCTCGTTGCTTAATCCTGAATTGGGGCTGCTGCTGACCACGGAAGTTAGGATTCCGAACTTGTGGTTCGGGCTTATCAATAGTGAGCCTTTCGAACATCTTTCCCATTTCACGAAGTATCTTATCTGTGGATGTGGAAGCTTCTTCTTTTATCACAAATTTCTTCTCTGCTTTTAGTCTAGCTCTCTTATCATTCAAGTTTGCCTCAACACTCACGGAAATCTTCTGCATGTCCTCTAAAGTAGGCGGATCTCTATCTCGTAATGAATAGGCCATCTCCGGATCAAAACCATCTGGGAATTTTAACAAAGCTGACTTCTTAGAAGGCCTCAAGTCATCAGGAATTGCATTATAAACCGCATTAAATCTGATAATATAGTCTTGGACGGACTCACCAGGATTGTGCTTGATCTTAGTATACTCAGAAGTGATTTGCAGCGGATCTTTCTTCATCTCCCACCGATCTAGAAACTGTCTCTGAAGGTCTTCTAATGTATTAATACTTCCGGGTTGTAAAGCTCTGAACCACTTGCGTACCTCACCTCCAAAATTTTGGACAAACAATCTCATGGAGACATTCTCTTCATCAATTTCATGCAGGTCAAAAAAGTCTGTCATTCTATCAATATGCTGTTGAGCGGGCATACTTTGAGGAGTACCATCAAACAAAGGAATTTTACTCTGATAATCAGCGGGCATAGGATCCAAGTTTGCTGGCAAGACAAGAGGTGCGAATCTAGCAGCCATGGCTCTTGGTGGATTTATGATCTGTCTTGGAAAAACGAGTGGAATAGGAGCAGTGGGTGTTCGAGGTGTATGTGGTGGAGATGGAGGAGGAAATAATGCTGATTGCTGATCAGATATCAATGGTTGCACTGGAATGGTAGGAATAAAAGAAGGCTCAGCGTGAACTTGTGAATCAGATGTAGCTACTGATGGACCAAGAGTTTCAGAAGCGGATTCAATAAAATCGGGAATATTCGTTGCCACAATAGAGTTCTGAAGGTTCAGAATATAATTATCAATGGATTGATTAGCTTGTTCAACCTCAATATACTTAATTAACTTGGGATTTATGATGGTATAACTAGTATCACTTTCGGATTTGGTTTCGAACAAGGATAACTCGAACTGATCATCAAACTCAATGTCTTCGATGTATTCAAATATAGTAGGGTATGAATGAGATTTAAACAGAGGAAACACGGGAGCTTCTCGACGAAAATTTCTTGGAATCAGGTTGGGATTCTCATACACGAGAGGTGGATAAGGATCAGGATTTGATCTAGTATGTCTTCTTGAAGCTAGTGTGTTGATCTATTCAAAAATCAAAGGACAAAACAATCTATTCAGCCTATCAAATTCTTGACTCAATCATCCAAAAGTCCAGAACGATATAATGTACTGGGGTAAAACACAAGGCAAATGTCACGTTCACAAGCTAAACCAGAGATCGACTGAAGCAGCGTTTATCTACTTCCACTAATGCAAAGCAAAAGCGTTTCGAAAGCTACCTGGCATGAATTCAGACTCTGTCTGTAACTTATGAAACAAATAACATCAACAAGAAAACCATTTTCTTCCCCAATATGGTCGCCACTATGTTAGTTCCCAAATCCACCTCAGGCTAAAATAAGGCAGAAAAAGGACAACACCAAACCACGCTCAGCCTCGTAGCTAGCCCTACGAGGACAGGAGAGGGCTCTCTCCGGGTCAATCTCAATGAAAATATTCAAAGGGGCTTGAGATGACAATAACAACAACTGATCTTAGGCTAGATAAACAAATAGGAAGGTTTGATTTTGATTTTTAGGGGTTTTTGTTGAAAAAAGGGAAAAACAATTTTGGGCTTGGGGATGAGGCCAGATCTTGCAGAATTCAAGTTGGGGTAGGGTAGGCAATGGCTTTGATGTATAATATCGAATGAATGGATGGAAAAGACTGCTGAGGAGCTGAAGAGGGCAAGAGAGTACAAGGATCCTCTTCAAACTGACGAAAACATATAAAACTAAACAAAATTCTAAGGCAGAGCACCAGCAAATCAATGAATTCTACCTCGAATACTCATTTGTTTAATTCAGAAGCATAGAGAAATATGGCATACATATAACATTAATGAACTTACAATAACATGAGAAGAAACATCATCAAAACTCAGAAGCCACAAGGATCCCAACAAGTGCTGCAAAACTCTGGTCTTTCCTTTGCCAAAAACTGAAATATGGATGTACAATGGAGTGCCAAAATTTTCCCAAGAGTCCAACCCTGAAAATGTCTCAGAAAATAAAATAAATAGACAATTCTAACCCCTTCCCATGCCTCTAGGGGTCGAGCTCATGCTTCTAGGAGCAGTTTGAACCAATTCTAAACAAAGAGCTAAAATCTAGGCAGCCAAACAACTTGCCTCTATAAGCTAGGAAACTGATCCATTCACTTGATTTTCACTTTTTTGCGAATGAATCATCTAGAACAAGTAAATACATGCCAAAATTACATCATGGTTACCAAATTACATCAAGCTAGATCAAAAATTACATCAAGAGGTGAAACTAGTCAATACTGGCCGAATTTCTGAGCTGGAAGGTGAAAAATAGGCTGAATTCCTCTATGCGCCGCGCTCCAAAGCTCTATGCGCCATGCTAATTTGGACCTACTTTTGGAGCACTTCCTAAAGTCCAAATTGAGCTCATGATAGCTCGTTGGAAAGCCCTAGATATCTGTTATCCATCCCAAGTGGAATTTTTCAATTTGGAGCTCATTTGCCCCTTCAAAACTTCATTCTCCCAAGACTACTTCCTGCTGGTGCAAAAGGTGGCAGAAAGGTGATTTTCATGGTGTTTTTGGCCCTTTAGGAAACCCAGAATGTGATGAAATGCTTCAGCCATTCCTAAACATCTCTGATAGGTCACACACGCGGGAGCACTTCTAGGCTCAAACTCGGGAACATCAAACAGGTGTGAAGGCTCTCCCTCATCATGAACAACCTCGGGAGGCTGTGGCGCTGCAAAGAAGTCACATGAAATGAACTCATCCCATGCAATGCCCTGCTATGCGAGCTGATGTATCACCATGATCTTGATGAGCGCGTAATGGTAAATGTTATTATGCTGCTACGCTGGGGTCTTCTTCTGTACAAGGACCATCATCCGCTCTATGTTACGGTACATGAAATATGGAATGCTCATCATGCGCACTCTTGTGAAATGCATCAACAGCCGGATGTGATATGCATACAAGCGTGAAAAGCGCCCTTCACAACTGAAGTACCTAATGATAAGTTTCATCAATGGTGCATACTCATCCTTCAGAAACCGGAAAGGAAATACCCTACTCAGCTGCCTCAGATATCCGGGTCTGATGTAAGGCTCATAATATGCCCTATCCAACTGTTGTCGCTTATTCCACTCTTCACCGATGTTTGGTATCCCGGTCGCCTCAGCAATAGTCTCTGGTGACAAAGTGAAATTCACCCCAGCGAGGTTTACACGACCATTATGCAAATGTAGGACAAATAGGCGAGCTAACTCATGATGATGTTGAGTTCGGGAAATCATCTCACAATACTGGAAACATGACTGACACTGAAAACAATCCATTGCGATCGGGCAAGCCTGCAATTGTGTCAAAGAAGTGGGTTATTCCCTGACATGCCTGCCACTTTTATGAGATCTCCTTGGCACATTAAGCTCAGTAGATGAATCACTATCCTGCTCATACACCTGCTCATATGGTGAATCTTTCTCTGACATGGTGCTGAAATGTGTTTGTCAATTGTGTGCTTGGTTGATTAGAAAATGAGCAATTGGTGTATTTGTTTCAATGTCAAATGTGTCACATGAAATGGAGAGGCTGCAAGGAAATGTCAAAGTGAACACAATGGACTGTCAAGTGACTTTGGAATGGACAGACATTTACTCACTGCTTTGGAAAATTTTGAGTTTAGACACCTTTGAAAATGATATGGGACTGGGTGATAATGATGGGACTTGTAATGTGATAGAAACAAGAATTAATCAAATGGAAATCTGTAAGTACAGTCAAAGACATGAAAACAGCCATTGAATCTTGTGGAAACTTAAATTTTTATCAATGAAGGGAAGGAGGTAACAAGTGATAGGGTTTGGGATTTCACATGGGGATCAAAGGGTATAGGGATATGGGATAGAGGAATAACAATGGGACTGTGGGACTGTAGTGTATATTGTAAAAAGCTAGCAGTGACATCAATGACAGTAAATGGCAAGAGCATACATATCAATGGAATGAGAATTGAAGCACCAAATTTCACGTTTTGAAACACCTCCCTTTAACCCTTGGAGAAAATTTGGATGTGGATATAGGGTTAAATCTTTCACCATTCAAACACTAACCTCTTTGCTTCTAAACCACAGCACCATCGTCAAAAATCATTGAGCAGGCTTTAACAAACTTACTTGAAGCAGAAAAATCACTTGATTTTGAAAAATCACAGAGTATTGATGAATTTCGGGCTGGATGGCTCAACGCGCCACGCGCAGACCCAATGCGCCGCATTGGTTTGGTGCGTCGTGCCAGTTAGAATTCACACTGTAAAATTTGACCCAATGCGCCACGCTTCTTTTCGCGCTCAGACTTTCAACACAGTCACGGCCTCTTTCAAATGTTGTTCGCTCTCCAACCTCAAAATTCGACTTTGCTATGAGATTTTATGAATGTTTCTTGATGCAAATGGTTTAAATAGCTTTGAAGAATATCTTGCAAGAGATGGCTTTGATTTTTTCTTCCTCCAAACCCATTTTTTAATGTTTTTATTTTGGCACTTTATCATTTAATGAAACTCTATTTTTTTGTTTTCAACGATTTTGCGAGTTTGGGTAAAAATCAAAAATATTGATTCTCTCGGGGGGATATTTAGCGTTAATGTTTGGCGAAAAGGCAGGAGAAACCAGGAAGTCTGCTTTTACAAGGCTCATAGTGAAAAAATAATACATAAAAATTAATACAAAAAAATGAATTTAACAATTTATATTATTCAAAACGGAAGTTTTGATGAAAGTATGTAAATATTGATGATGAAAATTTTAATTTTACGAATAATGCAGAAAGCATCCTCTGGCAACTGGACATTTGTTAAACATGTGAACGTGAACCCTGAGCCAGCTAAAAGACTCTTCTTGACCAAAATAATCATTTATGACTATGGGGAACACGAACAACTTTGATAACTTTTGAGAATTTAATAACTGTAGATGCAAGCATAAGCAAAGACAAACCTTCGTCGATGGGTAGCATGCTCCTAATGGAATGCAGATGAAAGAACGGAATGAGACACCTAAACAATGAAATGCAAATAGATAAATGATCTCTGACGGAGGGCTACAAAGTCCGACTCTAACAGGAGGTATATCGCTTGAGTTTGGTTTCCTCCGCAACTTTAATAAACTCTCCCAAACCATTACCGATATCCCTTAAGGTCTCTTCGTCCTAGTATTCCTATGGTAAGGAGTACATGCGGATCTAGAATGGTGCCCAGTTGAAATCTTCTTTGTCTGGATTAAATATTTCTTTCCAGTCACGAAGATAAAGGCCTACGGAGTTGAAGAAATATGGGCCTTCCTCAAAGATGTGATTCCTGTCCTCTAGACAGTTGAAAATAGCAGTGAAGAAACCTTTGGGGCCAAGTTGCAGGGTTACCTATCCTTTAGGCTTCCACTTGGATAGAATCCATCCTTTAAAAGCTTTTTCGGTTGGCCAAAGGCCAATAAACTTTCCAATAAGGGCGTGATCCTTCATAAATTGAATATGCCCATTGATTCGATGGCTGGGGAGGTCGATTTTGATTCTCTCTGCCGCTTTTGGGATGCAGGTGGTAGAGGACGCTTTCGGTTTTGTCGTGGAGGTTAGATCCTCAGCATTCTTGTCTTTAGTGGTTGCAGAGCCTGAGGCATCGTCACAAGAGACATCTTTGGCAGGAACCTGGGCTGTGGCAGCCTGCGAGGACGGGCCGAGACTGTTGTTTTTGTCTACATTGGCCCAGATGTGAGAAGAAAGGGTATGGAGAGGAGGGGGGGCCGAGCCCGCCCCTCTAGAAGCTGGATTCATGGGAAGCTCTTCAGCAGAGGAGCCAAGGAGCACCAGACAGCAAATCAGAGAACGCAATGAAGAGGGGAGCAGGGTTTGCCCAGCATGTGCAGGAACCCTAGCAGAGTCGATCCCATCTTAGACCAATCTTCAGATTAGTTACTCCACTTCAGGGAATTTATTAATATGTTGATTATTATGTTATGCTAGGAGATAATGTGTATTTTGTTTTACATTTCACTCTCCTCTCATATTAAATTTTGACATATTTTATTAAATCCCTAAGAAATACCCTTTCCGAGTTATTAATTCCCTTATATTTAATAAACCCCAAAAAAAACCCACTATTATAATTTTTAAGGCCAAAGTATGTTATCCATGTGCACAAATAAAAAATCCCAAATTAAAAGCCCTTTGGTCTAAAAGATTATCATTATTTAAATATCCCACCCTATAGTTTTTAAACTATCAAAAATGGTTAAAAAACTATATAAGTATATGTATTGCGCTCGCACCATGATATTTAAAAAACATTTCATACAGGTTTAAACACAAAGGTTAAACCCCTTTTATATCATGATCAAAACGTTTGTTTTAAACCTATCCCCCGCTGCTATATAGACTATGGTTTAAATGTATTAAAACATTTATTTCATAAAACTTAAACCATTCCCGTCCATATAGGAGCCTGGTCCCACCTTTCCATCTCGATGCAACTCTCGACAAGATCTCCACCATTCGCTTCAAAACTTATGATCTAATGATCGATGGTTGATATCGCGTAGATGAAATGCCCGACCGCTCCAAGGCGAAAGCCATGCGAAATGGTCGGTTTTCCACTAACCCTTCCCTCCACGTGGCCTCTTTTGATTCGATCGCATGGGTTTTCATTAAAACTGCTTACCACTTAAACTCTACGCGATAAACCATCGGTTTTCTACGCCTGTGTAATTCCAAAACTACCTTCCCGCCTGATCGTGACTGGCATTCAATGCACTTTCTTATGTTTTGATAAAACTTTAGCAAATGCGTTATTTCATATCTTTCGCGTTCAAACCAGAGTTTCACTTCCCTGACTGTGTAAAACTGCAAAAAGCCTCTGATACCCATTTTTATGCCCAGAAACTCTGAATTCACCATAAGAGAAGCTTGTTAAAGACTGCATAGTAGCTATATCTCTCCAATTCAACCATTGAAGCAATTAATTCGACCAAGAAACCTTAGAAACCTCTCCGAAAAGCCAATACCTGCATCAAAACAGGTATTTTTCTAAGAATTTAACCTGCAACTAAATTCAAAATACCTTTAAAAGAAAAATAAGAAGTTTAAATCAAGAAATTGATTAAATTGAATTGCCCAAAAGTTCCGGAAACAGGCAAAACCCTGGCAAAATTTTCCTAGAAACCCTAGAGTCCGTTGCGCACCATTTTCAAGGAAATTTATCATTTTTTCGTAGTTTTTAGGGTCAATTTTAAGCTCTAAAGGCCAGAAATCCTCTATAGGTTCCCTATATCTTCTAAAAAATATTTTTTAAGATATTTTAGCCCATTTTGCAGTCAAAAGACTCAGAAAACCCCTATTTTCTATTTTAGACCAGTTTTCAGCCTCGGAACTTTATCTGAGAGACCTAAGTGAGCATAAAATCCAAAGAGACATTATATTTTGCTGAATTTACCTAATCAAACCTCTGTTATAGTAAAACTACCTCTAAAAATAGTTTAAACTTGCATAAGCCAGACAAAATGCCTAAAAACCAGAGTGGAAACAAATCTGAAGGTTCTGAGATTCCTAAAGCTACTCTTGCCATGACTCTAAACATTGCAATTGTAGTCAACCCATTACAACCCCTAGTTGTTGATATTGAGCATATTCCCCTACCTGACATTGACTATAAAATAGTTGATCCTATAGTTGAGTTCAATCTGTTAGATATCCATAACTGGTGTTTTGAAAAATCCCTAGATGATCAAGAAGATGTTCATATTTGGGAATCCAATCTGCCCAAATATATAGTCCCCTTGACTCACCTTTGTCAAGAAATTATCATACTCTGCCACCAGTACTACATTCCTAAATGGACAGCTATTTTCAATGAAAAAAAAGAGGTCATATTTACCATTACAGCAGAATCAATAAACCAAATGTTGCAACTTCGACCAGACCCCCAAGCAGTCCCATTATCTATTGAAGCCCTCACTAAGTTATACATTAACTTAGACTTTCCTAAAAGTTTTATGATTTTCCAGACTTTCATGCCCCTGCATCTTGAAATTCCAAAATTAAACCCTCCATATTCAACTAGCAAGTTTACCGAAAGTTCAAGGCATGAAATCTCCATGCTTTCCTTCATACTTGGGTATTTCACCGATGAGCATACTGATGAGTCAATATTGGGATTTTTTTCTACATTTTCTCCAGGACAGTCACCTTTAGTTATATTTGATTATGCTGGTTTTTTAGCTGATATCATCCACTATCAATTGAAAAATTTACAGCTGGAAGGAGTATTTAGATATACATCATATATTTTTCACTTGTTTCTATTCTTTCAATCAAAGAGATTTCCAATTTCACTACAAAAATTGGATATAGAAGGAAAACCTCTATCAGTTGTATTTTGGACATCCATACTTAGAAAAGAAGGTACATAATTCAGTTATTCAAAGTTTGCAGAGTTCTTTATACATCCATTGACCACCATCTTGACAAAAACAGAGAAGCCTAGAATCAGTGAGGAAATGAAGAGAATTTTGCAGCTATTAGAGCAAAGAAAAGTAGGTGATTGGTATTTATATAAGGAATTCACTGAAATCGGAGTTTTTGGTTCTAACTTGTTGCCCTACAAGTTACATAAGAATCCATTTATGAGGGTATTTGCCTTAGAGTACATTAGGTAGATCCTGAATTTAGATTCAATCAATTTTCTGGCAGCCAAGAAAAAGACCCAATTTAAACTCAAAAATCCAATTGCGCCTTTCATATGTAATCAAAGAGAAGCAGAAAAGGAAGCAGCAAGTCAATTACTGGAATATAAACTAGAAGAAATCTTCCCATGGAATTATGATCCACAAGGGATCTTAAGTAAACTAAGGTTAAAATGTAAATTGACACCCTTTATCCATGAGTCAAATCCAAATATAGAGAAATTTTCTAATCAAATTGAGTGGACTGAAAATAATTTAACAGAGGCAGTAAACCAAAGGAATACTAGTCACCCTTTGGAAGTTGCCAAACAACCAAAGACACCCACTAAAAGAATTAGAGAAGAAGAAGCTTATACTACAGAGACTACAACAGAGACAAAGTTTAAAATCACTTACAATAAGAGGCCAAAACTGGATACAGGAGGTAAAGGAAAAGTAGCAATATATGTTGAAGAAACACAGCCCTTGAATACCAACACTACACAAACAAAGACCAATGTAGCCACTGTAATCATCAGTGAGCCAAATCAGAATCAAGAACAGCTGAATAATGAAGAGACATAGATGATGGAGAGGCAACAAAGTATGGAGGCTTCTTCCTCACATTCAGCTGATGAGAAGGATTTAGATATTAAGGAAAAATACAAGCAAATCAAATTGAAGAATGAGGAAATCAAAACTGAAATATATTCTCAGTTTTTGAAGCAAAAGCCAGGTAACCAAAACAGATTCCTATTAGCATTTGATTATTCAACTCAAAAATTGATTATGTTAGTTTTACAACCCACTGTACCAGTGTCAAAGACAATAGATGACTATAAAAAATTTGATATGGAAGTAGCCATAGATAAAATCCATGAGTTGGATCAGATTGAATTTCACAAGAAAACATCAGAGATGTTCTATTCCATAGTGACCACAAAAGCTATGAGTGCTCATAGGCTTCAAAATACCATTTCTAATATGCAGGACCAAATGAAGATGGATAAAGCTTCATTATATGCAAAGGATCTAAGGATAAAGGCCTTAGAAGAGTTAGTATTGAAGGTAGGATATGATCCTACAAACATCAAAGCACTGAAGCATTGGTTAAAAAGAAAAATGAGGACATAGCTGCCTTGAGGAAATAGCTCAAGCTTCCTCAAGGAGAGCATCCTCAAACAAAGGAAGTTTTATAGGATCAAAAAGAGAAAGATGAAATGATGAGTTTTATACTTCAACTCACTGCTCAAATTAAGAAAATGGAAGTGCAAATGGACCAAGTTGTCCAAGAAAAAGAGACAGTTAAGGAACCAGTCATTCCCACTGTTATCCCAGTCATCATAGCAGCAGTACCATCTACTTTAGGAGAGAAATTGGCACCTAAAGAGCCACTGGCCACTGCAGTGCCAGTAACATCCTCAACAACTTCAGTAACTGAATCCTCTACAATAGTATTGCCTCGTAAAGATGAACGCAGTCAATTAGTAAAGGAAATGGAAGAGATGTCCTTGGAAACCAATGAAATCAATAGATTAACTAAGATAATTGAAAATCTTGAGAAGACAAGCAAAGCAGCTCAGATAGATGCTAAAATACATAAGCAAAATGCCCACAGATTGATTGAAGAGGTAAAGAAGCTCCAGAAAGAATTAACTCTCAAGGATCAAATATCATATATTAAAAATTACCTATGGAATAATGTAATTTAATCCA
Source organism: Pinus albicaulis (assembly GCA_034641835.2). Classification (NCBI taxonomy): domain Eukaryota; kingdom Viridiplantae; phylum Streptophyta; class Pinopsida; order Pinales; family Pinaceae; genus Pinus; species Pinus albicaulis. Next base: position 50,574,942 of record CM076576.1, on the reverse strand, counting down.
TTCCTGATGTTTGGCCATCAATTCAAGTAATTTTTTAGCAGAGAGAGTTACTATTGGCAGCACAAGCAGAGATCCAAAATACACAAGAAGAATTGGCAGATAAACCAGAATAGGCTGTTAGGTTGATCAATTTCCTCAACAACAAGAACAAACAGCAACTTGAAGAATTGAAACTAAATGATAGCACAGCTACTATCCTAGAAATTAGGAAAGTAACCACCAAAATAAATTTGATGAGGCAGCTTGAAGATAAATGTGAAGGAATGAACACTGTTGTCACTAGATTCATGGTTAAATTCCCCAATTTGAGGCAAAAGGGACTTCCTGATATCATGGTAATCAATGATAAGTTAATGCCTCAGAATGATTATGACAAAAAGATAAGAGAACATGCCAAAGAATAGGTGAACAAGCCAACGGGCCAAGGTATTCCCACAGGAAAAGTATTGTTAAAAAGCTTTGAAGATTTGTTTTATTTGTTGTATGAAATCAAACATTTGTTTGTCATCAAACCCACATTTTCTAGATACACTGATGCTGATGAGAATTTTAGGAAACTCAAGAATATTAGAATTCCTAAAAATGAGGAGTGGCAAGCATTGACTGATTTGTTATGAAGAAGGAAAGGAAAACACATGAAGAAGAAAAAATTTGTTTGTTGATTTTACTGTCAAAATAGATTTTACAGCAAGAAGGCAATTTTACTGAAGGTAAAGAGTACCCGAAGTGAAAGAGTATAAGTCAGAAAGAGTATCAGCGAGAAAAAGTATCAGTGAAGGCAGCCAGATTCTGATAAATATCTACAAGGCTAGCAGAGAGGACACATAAGCAGCCAGCTGCTTCTTATCTTGAAACAGTTTCTATTTATTTTTAATAAAATAGGACGGCTTGCTAATTTGTTGAGCAAGCTATCACTATTATTGTTGTAAGATATTTAATTTTCCTAAGTTAATTCTTAGAAGTCATCTAGGATATTTTATAAGAAATTTTATATTAATACTTCACTCTTTGAAGTATTTTTGTGTGGAATAAAATTCTTGGAGATTACTATAGATATTTTGTTGACTTGAAGGCTTTGGATTTCGAATTTGAGTAGCAGACTGGATCACCTTTTTGGCATCATACTTCAGGATCCCTGTAATAATTTATCTGGATTGAAGTACTCTCTTAAACTTGTCATTTTTATCTTCTTTTGTTTCATGCATACATATGTGTTTTAATTCTAAATATGAATGTATAACTAGGAGTATTACTACAAGACATGCTAATAGCACCCTGTTTTTAACTAGTTATCATTTCTTTGTTTTCTTATGATTTCCGGTGTAGGGAACTCTTAATTTCTCCCTCTCCCATTTGACCTCTATCTTCTACTTCCCTTTTCCAGATCAAAGGATCCTTAAGTTCCCTTTATCCTGATCATACCATCTCAAAAACCAACTTTCCCAAGATCTCCAAGGGTTATCTACCTTTCCCTGCAGACATTTGACCTTTTAGGCTTTGATCCCAGTTCTATTAGCTTTACTTAGACTCCATAGCCCAATTGACAAGTAGATTTCCCTCTATCTACCCTCTAAGTGAAATTTTCCCACCAAATCCAAAAAAATCAAACCAAAATGCACTTTCATAACTAGCCTAATATTCAAAACCAAAACAAAGTTAAACGTGAAAGAGAGAGCCCTCTTTGAACCCTAGGAAGGCTAGATCCTAGAGTTTGAAGTAGGTTTGTGGTTACCTCTAGTATTATTTGACTTAAAAACCAAAATCCCACAACTTAAGAATTTACTGGAGTGATAACACGTTTAATCATAAATGGGGGAAGACTGTTTAGGACCGCTATGAAACATGATGCGGATGATGTGGCTGATCTATGACATGATATGATTCCAAATCAAATGAAATGATGACATGTTGAGACAACATGTGATCATCTACATTATACATGCTAATGTTTTTTACCTTGTTATTTCAATAAATTTATGTAACTTACCTTTAGAACTAACCTTTTGTTGCTATTTCCTTGGTGTTGATTCTTCAGGTATCCTTTAGCATGATGATCTTCAAATGGAGTTCTCAATTTCATGTGCTCAATATTCTTGCTTCAATAGGTTTTAAAAAAAATGTGACAGAGCTGCAGAATGTGGTATCAGCTGCAGAATGGAATGTCAGCTGCAGAATGGAAGTAGTTTTGTACTACTTTTTATTGTTTTTTAGAAAAAGAAAGGGAACAAATATTTTTGGGATTTTTAGAAATGGAATGGAAAATATAAGATGTAAGGACTCTGATTTTAATCCTATATTTTCTGTATAAGAATGCCAATCATTGATTGGTTTTCACACTTATATATTATTATTTTTTTTGAATAATATATATATATAAGAAAAATAAAAAGACTAATTTGGGGAAGAAGAAGGATTCTTCTTCACTAACTTCATATCAGTATTATCTTGGAAAATTTTGATAAACTCTTCTCTTGAAATTGGCTTATGATATACTTTTAATCGATGTCCATTCACAAGAAGATGTACCTTTTCTTCATCAATTTTCCTTATCCTGACTGCTCCATTGTCAAAGACTTTTTCAAACTAATAAGGCCCAAGCCAATGAGTCTGAAACTTTCCTTGAAAGCCTTTGAACTTTGAATTGAACAAAAGTGCCCAATCCCCTGCTTGAAAATTTTTCTCCTTGATATATTTATCATGCCATTTGGACCTCTGCTACTAGACTATAACGGTTCTTTGAACTGCATCTTGCCTGATTTCATCAAGCTCATTAAGTTGCTCCAATCTATGCTTCTGAGCTTCTGATAATTCACACCCCAATTGGACTGCCATATTGAAGGTTTGGATCTGAAATTCTATAGGAAATAGGACTTGCTTCCCATAAACAATTTCATAGGGAGTATGTCCTGTTGTATTCCTCCATGTGGTCAGGTAAGCCCATAAGGCTTTGGGAAGCCTTTCTACCCAATCTCTCTTGTGTAGATGTACAGTCTTAGTGATAATTCCTTCGATCACATTATTGGTAGACTCCACTTGACCATTTGCTTATGGATGATAAGGAGTGGATTTTCTATGCTTGATCTTGTAGTTCTCCACGAGCTTTTCCACCAACTTGGATGTAAAATGGGATCCCTAATCTGTCACAATTTCTCTTGGAACTCCAAAACGAGTGAAGATATCCTCAAAAATAAATTTAACTACAGAATTTTCATTAGCTAAAGAAAGTTCTTTAGCCTCCACCCATTTAGTGACATAACCAGTACATACTAGAATATATTTCTTTTGATTAGATGGTTGATTGATTGATCCAGTAAAATCCAAGGCCCATTTTTCAAATGGTTCAATGAGTACCTGAGGTTGTAATGGCATTTCATCTGTAGGAACATGTTTCCCTATTCTTTGACAGTTTTCACACCTTTTGACATACTCCCTGGTATCTTTAAAGATGGATGGCCAAAAATATCCTAATTGAAGGATTTATAGGTTGTTTTCTTATCAGAAAAGTGTCCACCACAGGGTTCATCTTGACATGCCTTAAGAATCTCAGGTATTTCATCTTCTCGAACACACCTTCTCATAATAAGATCTCGACCTGTTTTATACAATTCATCATTAATCCATGAGTAAAGTGCACTTGTTTGAATAATTCTTCTTTTCTCTCTAGGAAATAAGTGTGCAGGTAATTTCCTGTGACTAAATAATTAGCAATATCTGCAAACCAAATATTTTTAGTAGTTATTGCAAAAATATATTCATCCAGAAAATTATCCTCAACTGGAGTATCATTTGTGACATTTTGAATTCTAGACAAGAAATCAACAACTGCATCTTGTTTTCCAGGCCGGTCTAGAATGGTGATATTGAATTCTTGTAGGAGTAATAACCATCTTGTGATTCTAGCATTAGTAATAGAATTATTCATTAAATATCTGATTGCAGAGTGATCTGTATGAATAAAGTTTTCATAGCTAGTGATATAATGTCTAAATTTATTGGTAGCATGAAAAATAGCTAGGAATTCTTTTTCAGCTACAATGTAATTTAACTTAGCAAGAGTCAAATTTTTTCTTGTGTAATAGATTGCATAGGGGATCAAGTCTTTTTGTCCAAATACAGCGCCAAGAGTTGTATCTGAAGCATCTGTTGAAATGTGAAAAGGTAGTTTCTAATTTGGACCTCTTAAGATGGGTGGTTCGGAAATTTTTGTTTTTAAAGTTTCAAATGCTAATTGGAAATCAGGATTCCAACTGAATTCACAATATTTGGTAAGCAATTTGAAGAGTGGGGATGCTATTTTAGTGAATTTTTCTATAAATCTTCTATAATAACCTGTGAATCCTAGAAAACTTCTAACATCCTTTTGACAACTTGGAATTGATAATTTGGAGATGACTTCAACTTTAATTCCATCTCCTAAAATGTAATGTCCTAAAACAATTCCTTCAGTAAACATCATAAAACATTTTTCATGACTCAATGAAAGATTTTCTTCTTTACATCTTTTAGGAAACTTTTCCAAATTTTGTAAAGATTCTTCAAATGAATTCCCATAAACTATAAAATCATCCATATATACCTCTACACAATCATGTATGAGATCAGAAAAAATTCCTAGTACTGCACTTTGGAATGTTGCAGGTGCAATGCATAAAACAAAAGGAAGTACTCGGTAGGGATAAGTTCCCCATGGATAGGTGAATGTGGTTTTATCTTGGTCTTTAGGTGCTACCTGAATCTGATTGTAACCACTAAAACCATCCAAGAATGAGAAATACTTCTTACTTGCTACTGTATCCAATACTTGATCTATAAAAGGTAAAGGAAAATTATCTTTTAGGGTAGCTTTATTCAACTCTCTATAGTCAATGCATACCCTCCATTTACCATTCTTTTTAGGTACAATTAGTAAGGGAGAAACCCACTCACTATTTGAAATTGGGTAAATGAAGTTTACATTCAGTAATTTTCGTAATTCTTCTTTCACAATTTCCCTAAGTTTTGGATTCATCCTTCTTTGAGGTTGTCTGATAGTTTTACAATTTTCATTAATGTAGATATGATGTATACAAGTCTTAGGACTAATTCCTTTCATGTCAGTTTATTCGCATGCATATGCAAAAGAATTTTGTTTTAATGTTTTGATTGACTTTTCTTGTTGTAATCTTTCCAAGTTTTTGTTTATGTTCAAAGATTTTCTCGGAAAGACTTCAACTGTAGAGTTACCAAACTCTTCCATAGAGTATAGAGACATTTTCCTAGATGACAAGTATTAAATATTGCATTTTTCTTGAAATTGATCATGTTCATATTCTGAATATGATTCAAAGTTTTCTATTGAATTTAAGATTTGACTATCTTCACTAATACTTGAAATAGTAAAGAGAGGTTGTATATCATTGTCATCATCAATCCATTCTTCATCTTCTAATTATGTGATTGTTTTTGCTGGACGATATAGAGTGAATTTCTTTGTTGAGTTACCATCAGAGATATACATGTCACCAGACCTACAGCTCATGAAAGCATCAGTTGTAGCCAACCAAGGTATTCCTAATATTAGTGGATGCCCTCCTAGATTTTTCTTGGGAGTTAAATCATAAAATTGATCGGATACTCCCAAGATTCTAAGGATATTGAAATCTCTTCTAATACACCATATGGCTTTATTACAAATCTTTCTGCTAATTGCAGTAATGTAGGTGTATACTGGAGATTAGGAAGCTTGAGTTGTTCCATGGTTTGTTTGCTCTTAATTTTTATATGTGCTCCTAAATCAATAAATGTATTTGGAATTTCAATACCATTGATATGTGTTTTTACAACTGAACTTCCTGGATCTAAATATTTTTGTATGGAAATTTTTCCCATGATAATGTCTATAATTTTTCCTACTAGTTGAATTCTCTTTATTTCTTTTGTTTTTCTTCCTGGTTTTTTCATGCTCAACTCTTTTATTGTTTTGGATAGAATTGGAATCTGTTTAATGGCCCATAGAAAAGGAATTTTTATACATACATTTTTCAATTCATCTATAAAATCATAATTTGGAAACATTATATGTTTTTATACCCCTCTATCAACTTGTAAACTTTCAGGAAAATGACGGTTAGAAATAGATACTGATGGTTGCTCTATGATAGGAGTTGAGTTTTTTGGTTCTTTTTGTTTTTCATTTTCATAATTATGTTTTTGAAGAGATGTTCCATCTTCAAAACTTGTATTTGGCTGTAGAGAATCTTCCTCAAAATTATCTTATTCTCGAATAACAATAGAAGGCTTTTTCCTCTCTAATATTCTACCATATCTAAGTTGGAAATTGTTGTCCTTATATAATGTAAGAATTTTGAGGATTTTAATTATTTGGGTTTAGCAACGGTTGGGTAGGTAGTTGATTTGGTCTTTGTGGAAATGGTAATGAAAGTTGTGGATTTTGGTTTTGGAGTTGAGGTTTTTTATTCTGTTGAAGAACTTGTTGGGAAGGATAGTTTGGATAAGATGGAGGATATTGGTAGTATTGAGAATATCTACCATAGGGATTTTTCATTCCTTGTGCCCAAGGTTGAGGTTGGGACCAAGGTTGTTGCCAAGAATTCCAATTATTTGGTGGGGGCTGAGTATACATTTGGTTGTTAAAACCTTGAGTTTGTGACCCATGTCATGGTCTTCTAGAGAAAAAGCAAAGAGATTCTAGATTTGAAGTTACTTCTTCTTGAAAAACAACCTTAAGACCTGGAATTTAAGGGCAACTCTTAGTTTCATGATTTTCTGAGCAAATCACATAGGTCTCTATGACTTTTACATCAAGAGGACATTCTCTTAAAGCATGCTTCTTTCTGCATTTAGGACAGAAAATAGCTAAGGCATAGTTTCGGATTTTTGCTTGTTCTGTAATTTAAGTGTGTTTATATGTTCAATAAGACTCCCTAAAGTGTTTGTTTTAAATTCATCAAGCATATTTCCAATTTCTGCCCTACTTATTATTCCAGTTGCAGATTTATTCACTTTAGCAAGAGAAGGATCTCTTGGATTTTTTCCAGTTTTTTATTCTCCCCTTGATAGATGAATACATAATTCAGCAGTCAGGTAATGTGAGTTGAGAGATATCTCCCTTCGATGTCATGTTTAGAATGTCTATCCACTCATCTCTAATGGCTTTTAACAAGATATCTTTTAAAGTATCTTGATCTAAATTGTCCATTTTAGCTCTTTTTATGCTATAATTGAATCTTTTAATTAGATCCTCCAAATTCTCATCCTCTCTTTGCATCATCTTGAATACTTCATCCTTATGATTAATAAGGATGCAATAATCCAAATATCTCTCTAAAAATTCTCTTTTCATTTCATTCCATGTCCTAATAGACTATGTGACTAAACCCATTAACCATTTTAAAGTTGCTCCTTTTAGTGTTGTAGGAAATAGCTTTAGTTTTTTAGAGTCTTATAAGTAATCATAAGATCTACACAAAACTTCAAATTCAAACAAAAAGGTTTCAGGATCTTCACTCTATAATCCATGGAACTTTGGAAGAATAGAGGGTGAAATATTTTTCATTGTGGCATTTGTATCCTTGTCAATTATAAGAAATCCAAAAGAATTATCATTTTCCCTATTTCTTCTGTTTTCTTCACCTCCTCTTCCTCCTCCTCTGTTCCCTCTACCTCTTACTCCACCTTTTCCTCCTCCAAAAAACAAATTTTCTTCATTTATAATTTCTCCTTCTCCTTCTGCTCCTTCTCCTCTTCCTTCCATTGTAGATTCCTCAGAGCTAATATAAGGTTCTAACTGTAAATTTAATTGATCTTCCTCTGGTTTTTATCAATGGGATACTAAAGAAAGTTTCTTCTTCTTCTTCTCCACTAGGAATTTCTAACTCTTCAACTAGAATGTGTTCTTTTGTAGAGGTGAAAAAGGTTACTCCTTCTGTTGGAGATCTAGGATCTTCTTCTTCTAAGACTACCTCAGTGGATGAAGTATGAGATCCTCTTGATTTTATTTCTGACCATAAGACTTTAGGAAGTCTATTTCTAGTGAAGTATGGAATATGAGTTTAAGATGGTAGTGTATCACTAAGTGGTCTAAGCGGAGTGAGTGGTGTTGTTGGAATTAAACTTTTGCCGCTAGCTATGAATCTACCCCTATAACTCTTTCTCTACACATATCATTTTTTTTTAGATGTAAGAAATGAGGTTACCTAATTATACTTCCCCGACAACGGTGCCAAAATGTTTAGCCAATTTAATGTATTAAATTTCTTAACATAAATTATAAACCAAGTTTTGTAATCTAATGAAGTGTGGTGCACTATATATACTTAGTTAACCTTATTCTTACTTCGTTGTGTATGTTTTTAGGTTGTTTTGGGGAATTTTGTTCTTTATGTATAAATGTTAATTATAAGAAATGAAAACTATGAAATGAATCAACTGAATCTAATGAAATTTAAATGTTAAAAACTAATTTTGAAATAAGGAAGAAAAGGAAGTGTTCTTTAACTATCCTAATTTGCATAAAAATGAATCAAACTTTAGATGGTAAGAATCTGATCTAAAAACATAGTATCTATTCTAATGACTTTGAGTTTTTGAAAATTAAAGTTAATTCTGATCTATCTTATCTTAGTTCTACTCCATGGATTGAAATATGAATCTTATGACTGAGAATTGAAATGACAATGCTAATCTAAATGAAAGTAGAGTCAAAGGAAAAAAAACTATTGTATGATCAATTACCCAAACATTCGATATGGAAGTATGACAGAGTCACCCTCTTGACATGATTTACAAGCAATTGATTACACTTTAGTTTCAAAAATTTAATCTAAGAAAGCATTTGAATAACATGTAAAGGAAAAATTAATTAATGTATAGGTTAAATACTCAAGCATCCAATTTGGAAGTATGACAGAGTCATCTTCTTGGCACGATTTACAAGCATCCAATTTGGAAGTATGATAGAGTCATCTTCCTGGAATGATTTACAAGCATCCAATTACACACATAATTGAGGATTTGATCTAAGAAAGCACTGTAAAAACATGTAAAGAAACTCAAAAACTGTGAGCTCTATTCCCTCAAACATAATCCAATTGGAAAATAGAAGAATCTACTTTCTTGAGATGTTCTAAGAAAGCGTTCATAAATTTAATCTATGATATTAATCTAAAAGTTGCAACGCAATACGAATCTACTTATGAATTGGCAAAATGGAGCAAATGAAATTAAACTAAAACAACTAATGAAAAAACTCCTCCTATGCAGGGGCCCTCTGCGACAGAATAGGTTGAGATCCTAGTAGACTATACGCACATTAAGAAGAAACTGGAACCACGAACATGGTCTTCGTATTATGAAAAAGAACAGTGTCTAAAGCATAAACAATGTTTATAGAAAATTAAGATTGTCTTCGGTCTTCAAACAACCAATATTTAAACAAAATAAAATGTAACTATCAAGAGCTAATTCCGCCTAAAGATGGCTATTAAAACCAAAATATAGAAGCAAATTCTAAATGGTTAACTCTTGATTTACTACGTCAGATAAAATCAAGATTTCTTCACTCTCAGATCACGTCCTTTGACCATACTTTGACCACGATCACAGGCACCTTTTCTGTTGATTTCGACCAGGTGGATAGGACAAAATCCATATATGGATCATTCTAGAGATGCCCATGTGGCTCGTTCCTTTATTCGCTCCTCGAAACCTATCAGACCATAAAAGTAGCTGCGGAAACAACAATTGCTGCAGAATAGGCTGCGTTCTATAGCTGAGTTACAAAAATTCATTCAAATAACAAGAACATCAAAATATAACATAGAGATCATTCAAATGCATTCTCTAAGATAAAACATGTCATTTATCATTGATTGGAGTGTATGGATTTATGAAAATGTAAGGAAAAGTGATGAGAAAGGATATCAGAGAAAGGACAATTCTAAGGTTCAACACCCTCCACAACCAAGGACAATTTCTAGACTTCATAAACCCTTGAAGAAGACATCCCCACAAGAAGAACTGTTTGTTTATTTAGATGAAGAGCCCCAAGTACCATCACCTATTACTACCTCTCCTATACACAGTCCAAGCAGACAGACCCAAGAAATTGACCCGTCACAACAAGAGATTTATGACTACATTGAGTCCTTATAAAGGAGACATGCAAAAGGAAATCCAAGTGTTGAAAAGCAGCCTACCAGTCCACAAGAACCTCTAGTGAACACTTTGAATCAAGAAATATATGAACTAGAGATACTGAACAGGCACATCAAGCAAGAAAATGAATCTATGAAGGAACAAAATCACTTAGAAAAGGTCAACAGTGACAATACTATTCTACATTTGGGGCTATGGTATAAAAAGAACAAGAATCTGAAGAAAAGGAATGGCTACGTGAACAGAAAAGCCATCAGTTTGAAGTACAAACTCCTCATGAAGAAACCAATAATGGAAATCACTTCAAAGAAAGGAAAGAAGAGGAAGTTGGATGTACTGGAAGAGGTATCAAAACAAATGGAGTAAAAGGTGAAGGCCCACAATTTTGGAAATTGCATGAGGACATGCAATGGTATCTTAGTGGGGGTATGTTGAACCTCAAAATTGCTCCTATTTTGACATCTTTTTCCACCATCTTTTATTCCTTTTTCACAAATCCATAAACTCAATCAGTGATAATTGACATATTTTACATCTAAGAATACATTTAGATGATCTATATTTTATATTATAATGTTTCTTATTATCTAGATGATTTTTTGTAATTATCTACAAAATTCGTGCAATTATGTAGCTAACCTTTTTTTCTGCAGCCATCGTTATTGTTTGACAGGTTTCAAGAAGAAAACAAAGAAGAGAGTCATATCGTTAGCTTTGAAATGGTCCATATATGGATTGTATCCTACTTACCTGTTTAATTTCAAGAAGGATTATGCCTACACTCACGGTCAAAGATCAGTCAAGATAAGGAACAAGATCAGCGGACGAAGATTCTCGATTTTCTCTTACGTAGCAAATCGAGAAAGAGCCATGAAGACTTTGCTTCTAAATAGACTTCTCGTCTTAGATTTATTTTGCTTTCCATAGTTGATATTGTCTCAAACGGTTAATTTAAAAACTTGTATAAATATGGGTCTATTGAAACCAGGAATAAGCTTGATTTTATGATAATATTTTGACACTTTTTTAAACTCTGTTTTGTTAATGAAGAAGACCAGTTCCAGATCAGTGATGCATAGATAGCTTAAGTAGATTCACACTCATTCTGTTACAGAGGGCTCCTGCACGAAAAGGAGGTTTTTATAGTCATTTCGTGGTTCAATTTATTTTCATTTCATAGCTTAATTTCTCGTTGATTCGTAGTTTATTTCTCGTCATTTCATAGTTAATTTCTCATCAATTCGTAGTTTAATTTCTTGTCATTTCATAGTTTAATTCCTTGTTAATTACTTCTTGCATTTTTTCTGAATCTAGTTCCAAGGCAGATAAAGAATATGATGGCTCCAACGATGACATAGCCATGAGCACTCATGTACCTCGAGAGAAGAGGTGGGGCGATATTGATCTGTAGAGCAGCTACAGAGTGGTGGCGGGATCCTTGAGTAGCCCAACTCTTGGATCACATCGGTGCTATGGGAGCCTTAAGAGAGTAGTGGGAATGACAAGAGCAGTGGGTGAAAAGGATCACTGATGGAGTAGAGGCAGAGCTGGACGTTGTAGAGGGAGCAGCGCATTGTAGAGGCAAAAACAACATAGAAGAAACAACGCAGAGTGGTTGATGGGACTTCAACAGTGCAGAGGAGGCATGTTACGCAGTGCAGAGTTGCAGTAGCGCATAGGAGGCATGCTTACACAGTGCATAGTTGCAGCAGCACAGTGGCTTCAGGAGGATAACACAGAGCAGTAGCCCAAGGAGCTTCAGTAATGAGATGCAGCATGACTGAATTGTCTATAATTGGGCAGGGATCCTTCATTTTCTTACTTCTCAGCAGCTGAGTTGCAGTGCATGTTTAGTCAATTTAATGTCTTAAATTACTATCATAAATTATCAACCGAGGTTAGTAATATGATGAAGTGTGGTGCACTATATATGCTTAGATGCCCTTATTTCTTATTTCGTTGTGCATTGTTATATTTTGTTTTGGGGATATGTATTTTATGCCTAATGGTTAAGAACTAAAATTGATCTAAGGAATGAAATCTAAGCTTTAAATGAAATCTTTGAATGCTAAGAAACCACTAAATCTAAAATAAATTTAATGATGAAAACTTAATCTTTAAGAAGGAATAAAAGGAAATGTTATTTTACTCTAAGAAAAGAAATCAACTTACAAATTACTCTTAATGAAATGAATGAAATATAAGATCTAAAAGAAGGAAGAAAATGAAATGTTATTTAACTTAATCTATTTTGCATAAAACTAAATCAATCTTTGGATGGTTAAAATCTGAGCTATGTTAAACTATTCTATGTCGGCAAAACATTTATGGAAAAAACATATAATTGAACTTATTATATCTTTAAACAAATCATCATTATAAATTCTATTGAACTCTGAATTATGTTCTATTTATCAAAAATAAATCTATATTTTGTCTATCAATTGAAAATACTAATTTTATGAAAACATGCAATTTGATCTACTTTTTAAATCTATCTAAAATTATCAAAGTACAATTCTAATCTAAATATGTCCTAGTTTTAAATCTATCTAAGAACGATCAAATATAACTCTAGTCTAACTATGATCTACATTCCATGGAATGAAAGCATAAAATTTATTATTATGAAATTGAATTGGTTGTGCTAATTGAATTCAAATTTAACTAAGGCAAGAAAAGAATGACAGAGTATCTATTGTGTAAAAGAAAATGTCTAATATAAATCATATGGTTGTTGTGAAATCAAATGCAATAATCGATTTCAACTGGAAGCAGACAGAGTCATGATCATGAAATAATTCGGAAGAGCATAAGATACAGTTGATGGTGAAGTATCCAAGTTCACCACATTGGAAACATTTGATCTAAGATAGATCACATTTATTTTTCCCTTGTTGATTCTTAGATGCTAGGGTTGTATCTTCCTCTTCATCCTTCTTTACTTTGCTTGATCCGGTGATGGCTTGTCTCTTGGTCATTCAGCAGATTTCCTCTTGTCAGAAGATAGCCCACATGTCGTCCAAGTTTGGAAGGTCCTGTCTGCCCAAGGTGATTTGGCCAAATGTTTCCCAATCCTCTTTGACTACATTTAGAGCAGTCCTCACCATGACATCATCATGCACCTTGACCCCCATGGCAATCAACTCATCTCAAATCGCTTACAACCTGAAGAGGAAAGGATCGATTTCCTCTCCCTTAGTCATCATAAACAACCTCATTTGGTTCTCCAGAAGCATCTTCTTCTAGAAGGATTTCCCTTAATACAGTGTGGTTAAATCTTTCCACATTTCATCAGCCATATTCTTCGTAGCTATGTGTGGTACCACATGATCCTTAACCTCGTCCATGATGAAGCACTTGGCATGTGCTAGTGCTTCAGTATGCTTTGCTAAAAGAGTAGCATTGGTTGGTTGGTGTAGCCAAGACGTTATCTACATGCTCCCGTATACCGTATGCCTCCAGGACTGTCAGGATTCTAGCCTTCCAGATAGAAAATTTGGACAAGTCGTCCAACCTATCCTGATCATACAGTCCCTGTGGCGCCATTTGCTCAATAATAATCAGTCGGAACAGATCCTCCTCTCCCCGCTTTTTTCGTTACCCTCAACAGAAACTCAGACTTAGGGTCCTTGGCGAGGAAGGCACCATCTGCCCCCTCTAGTAATTGATTTCCTCCCTTGGAAATCTGCCAAATATTCTGAATCAGACCTCTTCAATCACCCTACGATCGATCCTCAGATTTCTTTGGTGAAAATATGTTGAGCGATTGTTCTCCTCCTGCTCTTTGCCAACTTAGCTAGGTACGATTCTGAACCGACAGAATCTCCACCACACTAGCAACTGCTGAATATTTGAAGCTCTGCTTCTAGAAGACGAAAACTCTGCACAACAACTCAACATTGGATTGTGTCCCTCTGGTTGGCCTTTGCATGAGCAAGCTGGCTCAGCACAGCCTCTACGCAACGACTGCGCAACGTCGGCTTCTCCTGCATCCCTTTGGAAGGCTTTCCGCTGCATCTGCGTCACCCAGCTGGGACTGTGTCAGCCCCTTTGTGGCCTCTATTGGGAGTGCATCCTCTTGGTGTTGCGCTTCCCTCTCCAGATTCTTTGCTGCTTCAGTTTCTCTCTGTAGCACATTTACTTCAATCGATTGTCTGGATATCCAGTTTGATCTACAATCGCTCTAATACCTTGTGAAAATTTCTTAATAGAAGAAACCCTACTATTAATTCTCGATTTACTTCTCCTACTTGATTAAGTACACAAGTTATTAATCTGAATATTCAGAATAACGGTGAATTAAATAAAAATAACAACCTACACATACATATCATTTACTAAATAGCACACTCACATGACAAAGTGACACACAGATTTTTCAGACAAATGTTCCCTGAAAAACCCAATGCGGGAAAACTAGTGCAACTAGCTCTTGAGGGTTTTTATTATTAAGCAGATTCTGAATACAACATTTTCTGGGCACCGGACATAGTTGGTCCTACAGAGAAAATCACGAAATAATACCTATTTCACTCGAAGACATAAAATATGGCTGATTCACACCCTCAAATGAGATTTATTCAACTCGAGCCCTTTCTAGCCCACCAGAAACCCCAAAGTTGCTCCTCACCCCTATGCGTCAGCCTCTGCGCTATTCTGGAAGGAATGTGTCACCGCTGAAGGGCTTACGCTGCCCCTATGTGGCTCCTGTTGCCTCTACACTATTTCTGTGTGGCCTCTACTAGACTGCGTGGCTCTGGGTTGCCTCTGTGCTTCTTGGTATGCTACCTATTTTCCGATGTTGTACTCTTGGCCTAAGATTAGATCATCCCCTTGCCTATAATTCCCCTTGCTGCACTGCAAACACTTATGAAATTATCAGCAAACCACGCCCTAGAATTTTAGCTTAGCTTCAGTGCTCTGGAAATGTGTGTGTTCTCCAACTGACGCCAAGCCCTTTTCTTATACTTTTCTCGTTGGGAAACCAATGGTCGTGATTTAATCTCTAATTGACCGCTAAGATTACAAGCTGCTTGATCTGCGTCACTTAAGTCATTCTCATCACATGTTTAATTTAATTCACTTTAATATTTTAATTTTCCTAAGTTTGACTTAGGGTCCTGTTGTACGGTACAACAACCCCCCCCATTTTTAAATTGTTCACATCAAATAATGGGGACCCTTTGTATAAAAATTTTGGCTAAGCACCTTTAGGATTTTTATTAAGTCAATTATTTTACGATTTTGTTAATTTTTCATTTTCTTTAGATTCCTGTTTTGATTGCTTGGTTGAAATCGATTTTTTATAAGCTTCCTATTGACGCTTGTTTCGCCTCATTTGGTCAACTGGTTTGAAAATGACACTCCTTTGAAAATCTGATTATTTATGTAGCCTGGGTAAAAAATGCTTAAAATGTACAATATTGCATTTTGTAAATAAATTAGTTCAATAATGCATTCATTTCAAATATTAACCCATAGCGAGTTTTTACTAACATTTTTCCATTTTAGTTATGCGGCCAAATCATTAATTATCGGGATTTAAGAAATTTACTCCAATTTCCAAATCAATTATTAATCTCGAAAACCCATAACATTCAAGTGGTTTTAGTTTATTTTTATTCTTTTTTATTTATTTTTCAAGTGGCTGTAGTTTCAAAAATTTCACAACTTAACTAAATGTCATTAGAATAAAACCAGAATAAGAAAAATAATATTAAATATTAATTAAATTAAATTAAATTAATATATAATTAATTTAATTTAATTAAAATTTAATATATAAAAAATAATATATAAAATATAATAAAAATAAAAATAAAATAATTTTCATCGCATCGGGGGATCGGGTCGGAAATTTTATTGAACATATTTTAAAAATCCCGATACACACCATACCCCCGATCGCCGATAAACATAAGCATTCAATGCATCGCATCGGGAGTTTTCATGTGCCATATTTTAAAAAACCCGATGGTCGATACCCTCATATCCCCGATGATCCCCGATGCGATGAGCGCTTTTAATCCCCGATGCGATGAAGTTCACGTTAATGGTAGGTACTATTATGTTAATGTTATATGAAGTCTTAGTGGTGGATAACATTAGTTTTACGTTAGTGTTTGTTAGTGTTAATGTTAGTTTATTATAA
The DNA here is from genome assembly GCA_034641835.2 of Pinus albicaulis. Taxonomy (NCBI): domain Eukaryota; kingdom Viridiplantae; phylum Streptophyta; class Pinopsida; order Pinales; family Pinaceae; genus Pinus; species Pinus albicaulis. The sequence continues at coordinate 50,558,633 of CM076576.1, read as the reverse complement.
GTATTTGTTAGTATTAGTTTGTCATAGGTATAGTGTTAGATAAGTATAATATTAAATTGTTTTAAGTTAGTATAGTTTTAAATTAATTGTTAATAATACATTAGTTTTTAATTAATATAATATTAGTATTATGGTAAGGTAAGTTAGTAAGTAATTGGTTAGTTTTAATGTTAATATTAGTTAGTGGTAAAGTCTTAGGTAGGTTAGTTTAATATTCGTTAGTTTAGTTTTATATTAAAGTGTAGTGTTAGTATATGTTAGTTTAATATTATTTTAATGGTAGTTTAGATTTAATATTTAATATCTAAAATAGTTAATTTTAAATTAATTAAATTAATTAATATGTAGAATATAATTAATTTAATTAGATTTATTATTAATTAGATTAATTTATTTATAAATAGTTAATTATATTAATTAGTTAGATTAATATTTAATTAGTTTAATTTATGATTAACAATTAAATTAGGATTAACTTTTAGATAATTAGAATCTAATTTAGATTTAGATTTTTAAATTAAAAATCTGTTTTGTAATGACAAATTTCAGTTGGAGTGATTTGACTTACATCAACTTTAGAGCTAATAAATTAAAGTTGCCAGCCAAAATGAGGCCCAGGACGGCTCATTGGAAAGAGAAAATCAAGGAGAACATTTCTGAGGAGGTTTCAATAACAGATTTGATCATTTATTGGGTCAAAAATCAGGCAGAAAATCAAGCTCCGAATTTCTAAAAATAAAATCAATTTTCTGAGTTTTGTTTTCTTCATTTTCATTTGTCCGGCCTCTTCTAATTGCAGATTCATGCATCAATAATATCCTTGATTAATTAAAATCATTATGAGTATCAATAAGAAGCTCAAATTTCATTTTTATTTATTTAAATAGAATTTGTTTGGATTTGTTTTAATGATAGAAATAATATTTGGATTTTATTTTTGCTTCTTAAATGATTTTTAATTTCTTTTTGCAGGAAAAACAGTAGAAGAGATATTGAGGAAAAAGATTTCAATCAATGAGAAGACTCCAACAATTAAATATTGGAATTTTTGAACAATTAAAGTTGGATTGGGCAGATTTTTCTTCAAACAAACTCTCTTCTAAAAATAGTTTTGGGAAGATTATAAATTGCAGATTGCAAAATGTAAATGGGGCGGCTCTCCTCTGCAAGGCTAGACTTCTAAAAGCATTTCTGTTATAGGAATTTAGAGTTGTAGATGGGGAGGAGAGAAAGTTTCAGATCTGAACATTATTGAGGGTTTATGCTTTATGTCTTTTATTATGCATGATGGGCAGAGTTTGCATTTCTGCAGCTCTAGTCTTGAAAGCAGAAATTCAAGTAATGTAAAGTACTGTTAGAGACCAGGATCATCAGAGAAGCAGATTCAATTAACTGGTATTTTTGGCATTTCTGTATCAAATACCAGTTTCATTTTTATGTTAATAAAATTGTTGTTTCATTTTATTCATGTTTTGGCATTTCTGTTGATATGGATAATTTGTCTTAAATTGTTAAGTATCTGTGCTCTTATGAATTAAACTCTGATTTCTGAGTAACTATTACTCAGAAATCTGTCTTATAACACTGATTTATTAAATAGTAATGTGTTGTGAATTTCTTCCACATGTTATTGTTTAATTATTAGTTTGGCTGATATGATAATTGATATCAATTTTTGTGAATTTCTTCCGGAATGTTGTTGATTTATTATTTCAGTCAAATGGTCTCAATAGAATGTGTTTTGGTACTCACAAATGTGAGCTAATTGAATTTCTTCGTTAGCTTAACATTAATTTAAAACCAGACATATTTTTAATTCTCATTATTTAATCATCTTGCTCTTAGTTGGGTTAGATTTTCATCTACCTAATTGAGATAGGATTTAGATTAGTTTCTTTTGCTTACATTATAGAATAAGCTTGCATTTAGAGTAAATTCTACATTCTTTTAAGTCCTCTCCTTAAAGAGGCAAAATTTTAGTTGTGGCTTGGCTGAACCCAAATCAGCTTAAGGGTCATTCTCTTGCCGGATCAGCAAGAAGAAGTGATCTGATATCCCTGTCTATTGGTAGTTAAAGATACATTATAAACCAATAGAAAATAGGGAGAAGGTAACTGGACCTAGTTAAACCAGTCGGAGCCACCACACCAAACGGAAAAGGAGCTGCTTTAAGGTCCGGACCGGGTGGTTATCCCCCAATGTTGTTGCAGCGATTTTCGAGGCTTCAACATTTTTGGCGCTAGAAGGAGGGCCTGAAACTTGTTGTCTGTTGGAGTCTTTTTAATTTTAACATTTTATTTAATCACGATGGCTCCTCTTAAACTTCCAATTTGGATTTGTATCCATGGACGTGCATCTTCCAATACTCCACCCGAAGTGGTAAGACTCTTGTCTCAGGTAAAATTCAATGGTAAGAAAAATTCTTTTGCCTTTAATCATGTCCTTCAATTTATTCAAAATGTTTCAAATTATGATTTTCAAGGGATTGATGAAGGCATTTTATGCAGAATTTTTACTCTCACATTTGCGGCAAAAGCCAGAAGCTGGTCTAGAACTCTTCCAGTTGCTTCAATCCACAGTTGGGATCAATTTGTTACAATTTTCATTTGTAAATTTGACGGCTATGATTATGAACAGGTATGTGAAGAAATTGAATATTTACGAAGGTTTGAAAATGAGTCTGTTAATGATTTTAATATTCGATTTCATTTAAATTGCTTAAGATTTAAAGACAAAGATAAACCTACGGAAGAAGAATCATTAGATTGGTTTGAATATATTTGTTCTCTTCCACCCATTCCCAATCCATATGAAATTAATTCAAGCTTTGTTCCATCCCATTACAATATAAATGAGAATCCCAATTTGGATGTGCAAATAAATTGTGATGAAGTGGTTTCAAAAAGCTTGGAAAATATTTCTAATCAAATGCAAGAAGACAACAATAGCAATTTTGGAGAAAGAACTGCTTTGGAATCTGAAAATTACTCTGCAGTCAATTCAGAAAATCAGATCGCAAATCAACAAGTACAAGCAGCAATCAAAGTAAATAATAAAATACAAACTGCTGTACAAATTTCTGAATTCCTCCATGATGAGCAAATGCCGAAATCACAGCAGCAAAGCAACCTTCTTCAAGAAAGCATGAGCATACAAAGGAATGATTTAGAATCTGAAATTTACAATGAGCATAATGCACAAGAGTTCTCAAACAGAGACAGTTTTAAATGCATTGTTTCGGGTTCACATTTTTCCCTTTATCCTGATATTTTTAATGATGGTAATTTTTCCCCTCTTGATATTAATGATATTTCAGAAAATACAGAGGCCGATCTAAATGAATTACTATTAAGTTTTTATCAAGATAGAGAAGCAATTAACGATCATTCTTTTGCCATTAATGAACATGAAATTCTTGTTCCTCCTTGTTTGGATATATTGGATGAGATTGAAGGGAATTCTAGAGAATCTTGTGAGATCATTTATGATGATTACTCTGATATTGAGGATGTTGATTTCAATTTTTCTCAAAAGAATCCTCATGATAAAATTCAAATAACATCTGAGAATGAAGAACGCTTCAATTTAGAAATTATCCCAACCAATCCTCATTTTAGAGCAACAAATTATCTTCATGATTTCATTATTCGAGAAAACTTTCCAATTGATGATTCGTATCGTGATCAAGCTCTCATTCCTACTCATAATCATAATTCATTTTCTAATTCACAAGTTGGAATTCAAAATTACTCAAATTCCATAATTCTGGCCAATCCTTGTGAAAATGAAATTATTTCAAAACGATCCCAATTGTGTTGTAACATTAGTTGTAAAAATAGTGATTTCATTTTAGTTTTTTGTTTCACAGTTATTTTGTTTAAATTTAGATTTATTTTTTGATTTTATTTTGCAAAATTTTCACACTTTTCGCTGGCATATTGAACACCTTACTATCAAACACTCAATTAATGCATTGCCCGATTGGGAAATTGAAGTTTCATATTATAATCATGAGCATCAAAAGATATTAATATTTCAATTTCAATCAATGCTAATGTTTCATCAAAAGCTTCTATTTTTTCAAAGGCAATGTCGACAAGAGAATGTATTTTTGCAATCTGGCTAGCAATTCAATTCAATTAATAATTTTCCATTTCATTTGAAATATTTCCATCCATTTTTTAATTCATTTGAAAAATATTTGGAAATTTTTCTCTCAAAGGAGATTGTTAATAATTTAACATTTGTACATAATACTAACAATTCTTTCCAGGCCTTTGAATTTAAAAGCTCATCTTCACAATTTGGCCTGTTATCTCTTCCTTTGAACATTTTCCAATTTTTAATAGAAATCCATCCAGATTTCTATGATCCAATTAATATCCAATTAGAAAGGAAATTTCAAGAGAAAGAGATTTTAATTAAGTTGCTAACAATAACTGTACATTCTGATTTCAGATTTATTTTCCTCAGTTTAGTTAGATTTGTATTTTTATTACTAACATTTGAACTATACATACATGCAGTAATTAAAATGAAAAAATGGCTACACTGGAAATATGACTATACCTAGTCATTTTCATGTATATGGTTAGAATAGGAGTAGAATTAATTTAGTTTGTTTGTTTTGTATAGTTAATTTGTTTTAACAGTTTTGTAGATTAAAAAATAAAACAAAGCAATCAGCCTTCTCATGCATGTTCACTGAAACATTTTCTCCTTATCAGAAAGTTTTAATTCTTGCTTTCCTTTTTAAAATTTCTTGCATCAATACCTCTACTCTGCTTATTTTGAATAATGTCTTGATTAAATTCAATTGAGGTTGCACTTGGCATTGATCGCCTCAAAGCCACTTTTCTTCATTTCGAGATTTCCTTCTAAGATTTTCTTTTGGAATTTATATAATAAAGGTTGAAGATGTAAGAGCTTCATGATCTCATTATCCCATGAAATGTATGATTGTCTATGATAAGCTTAATTCCAACTCAATCATTAGTAGTCAGTCTAACCTTTCACGATAATCATATGAAGTTCATATTATCTTCCTCGGAATTTGCTAAAGCTGACCTTAAGGATGTCAATTTTGCTGAGTGCACACATTCAAATCTATTTTGATATTTTTCTACAATTAGTGGCTTTATCCCATTCTAATCTTTAGTTTATTATTTGATGCTGCAATATGCATCATATTCATTCACTAAAGACATTATTGAACAGTCACAATAACAATACGGATTCTTCTCAAGTTATTCAGAATAAGCAGAGATAATAAATTGTTGTTTCAATTCAAAAGGAGAGCCTATTTTTATATTTATTTCTGGTAAATTTTATGTTTTATGAACATGAATGATTGATTTCATTCAGGCTGATTGCACACTTAGATTTAAAATAAATAATGAGATGATTTTAATCAAAGGAAGAATTTGAAGATTTATGAGGTAAAATTTACAGACAAATTCCTTTCAGGTACGCATTTACAACTTTATTCTCATCCATTGTTAGTTCATTTTTTCCTTAGTTTATTTTTTATTTGTGTTCTGTTTTATTTGCAGGTTTTTATTTCTTTTCAAAACATAAAGTAAGCAGTAAACCCATTTCAAATTTGCAACAGGTTCAGGGAAATTTTATTTTTTATTCATTAGAATTTGATCATTCTTTAACTTTGCTTTCATTCATTTAAAAAATCCAATTGAAATTAAAAACAGTATCGCAAGATTCATATCAGAAATGTTCCAACTTGATTTTCATATTTCCGATGAAAGATCTCTGATGTGTTACATCATTCAATTTTTCATAAAATATCAAATCACATATCGTATTGGAATAAATTGAAAGGTTTGTTTTTCATTACAAAAGTTCTGATGCGATGAAATGGATAGCAAACGCGCATATCACATTTAACATAAGGTTAATTCATTTCAAACGTTCCGATGCGATGAACCCAATCGGCAATCGCAAATCAGAGAGACCTCATTTTGATATATCCATTTGCAAAAACTCCAATGCGATGAAGTTCAAATCGCAATCGCAAATTATTAAATTAGTCAAGGATTAATTTTGAAAGACCTCCGATGCAACAAGTCTAATCGCAAATCGCAAATCGGGAGGAAAATTGAATACATCCTTGTGTGCTCATTTTAAAAATTGTGATGCAATAATTCATCACCAATTGCTTATCGCTATCGCTTTTTATTAATCGCCAAATGCTTATAGGTCATCACTTTTCACTAATTGCCGATTGTTCATCGCTTATCGTTCTTCGTTCATCACCGATTATTATAAAAATCGCATCACTGCTATTGCAATTGTTTTAATTTCAATTCCCTTGAACACAAAGCATTTCGTTTTTACATTTTACTGCTTGATTTAAATTAAATAAAATAAATAATGATTTTGGGTTATGGGATTTTGGTTAGTTTTCCTTCTTCATATTTTTAATGTCAAACTAAAAGAAGAAGTCAGCTAGTATTGGAGAAATTGATACCTTCAGGTAAGATCAAATGCAATCATCCAATGGTAAGATTCATGTACCCACTTTCATTAATTTCCATTTCATTACTTTAGTTTCAGTTTTGTTTTTTAAAATTATGTTGATATTTGAATCTGTTTTGCAGCTCTTCATAAAAACTTTCAATCATCTGCTAAATCATATTTTGGAAGCCCTATGCTCTTTTCCTGGTTTTATTTTCAAGAAGAAACGATAGTCTTCATTGAAACAGCTGCACTGGGAAGTTTCTGAACCTTTAATCTATTTCTTTAAAGCATTTTTTTTTTTAGAAAATGATTAAGATAATGCTTTGAAAATGACAAGATTGACATCAAACAGAAATTTTTTCATTGTGGCTGAATTTTATCATCACTGCTATCTGAAACCTAAAGCATTTACAACCTTGCAAGGTATAAATTTTATGGATCTCGACATAAGAAGAAATGATTACATGATTATTTTATTTTACTTCATGTTGTTGAGACATTGGTATAAACATTTTTTTTTTGTTAGAGTTTGTATTTCAAAAGCTTGGATTTTTTCTTTTCCACTTTTTTGCTTCATTTTAATTTTGTTTGCTGATTTATTTTCTCACTTTAGTTTAAGAATTCTTTTCCTTTGGTTTTCAATTTTGATTTTGGTAACTTTGTTATGTTTTATATGGAAGGCTTTTTATTACTTAACAATGGTTGGCATACATAGGAAAAATTGTTAATAGTCTCCTATTAGCTTTTTCTTAAAAATCTCTTAGCAAAATTTGTTTTTCTTATTATAAAGGTAGACATACTTAAGGAAGAGATTACAAAACAAGAAAAGTTGACGAAGTATCGTGAAATCTGAGAATTTTTTTTTTTTTTTTCATCAAAATTGTAATTATTTTGAGATTTCAATACTTTATTAAGATCTTTCAAGATTCTATTATCAGTCAAGAAAAGTTATTTTTAACCAAGTAAAGACACTTTACAACAAAGCACTTTTAACTCTGAAATTGTCATTCTGAACTCTTAACGAGTTAATGATTCTCCCTATTTAAAAAGAGTTTTATTTTTCTAGAGTGTAATCCAAAAATATATTTATAACTTAAAAGATAAGAGGTCTCATCACGAGCCTACTTACCATGATCATAGGGGAAAAATAGGCTGACATTACCAACACTGCTAAACAAACCAGGGTAATGGCTTATAATTTCAAACAATTGTAAGACAAGGGGTCTCATCACGAGCTAGCTTGTTCAGTCCAATTATAACCAGTGAATGGCATTGTCAACTATCTGGCTACCAAACCAGGACAATGGCTTTTAAGAATAAAAAAAAAAATAAGCATATATAAATGGATTTATCTCTAGGTAAATAATTCTTAAATAGATAGGATTCTGAATCATTGATGATTAAAAGGTAACCCTGTCGAGACTATAGATGTTTGCTGGCAGCAGTGGCTCTACCTGTGACAAATGAGTACACTTTAAAAGCTCGGCTGTAAAGTGACCCCTGCTTTATCTCTAGAACTAATTAAGGACTGATATAGAGTTATGAGATATTTTAATTTATGAGGAATTTAAAGAAAATTACAGTAAGATGATTGTTGCTTTTATTCAGATTAATGAACCTAGTCAAACATTCCAAAAATAATTTTCTCTTCTTTAATTATTTTTACTTTAATTTTAGGAAATTTTCATTTTTATCAAACAGAGATAACTGTTTCTTCCAGTGAATCGCCAATTGTTGTACGGTACAACAACCCCCCATTTTTAACTTGTTCACATCAAATAATGGGGACCCTTTTTATAAAAATTTTAGCTAAACACCTTTTATGATTTTATTAAGTCAATTATCTTACGATTTTGTTAATTTTTCATTTTCTTTAGATTCTTGTTTTGATTGCTTGGTTGAAATCGATTTTTTATAAGCTTCCTATTGACGCTTATTTCGTCTCATTTGGTCAACCGGTTTGTAAATAGCACTCCTTTGAAGTCTAATTAATTATGTCACCTGGGTTAAAAAATTGCGGATTTTAATAATGCATTTAGTTTAAATATTAACCCCTAGATTAATTATTACTAACAATTTTTATTTTTACTTATACAGCCAAATCATAAAGCATCGGGATTTCAGTCATTTATTCCAATTTTCCAATTTTCAAATAAATTATTAATCTCGAAAAAATCCAAATTGTCAAAATGGTTGTTTTAGGTAAATCATCATTTTTTTCGTAGTCTAATTTAACATCTCTAAAATAAGATCAAAAAACAAAAAAATAATTTTTAACATAAAATTTTGAATTAAATAAATTAATTATTATATTAAATATAATTAATTTAATTTAATTAAAATTTTATATTAAAAACAAATATATAAAAAAACAAAAAATTAAATTAAATTTTTGCATAAAACACATCGCATCGGAAATATTCATGCGAACATCCTTTTAAAAAAAACCCGATGCAATGATTTTTCCCGATGCGATTGAGGCTCATTAGTTTCATCCGATGCGATTAAGTTCATTACCTCCGATCCGATTGAGTCACATTGAACTTATGCGATGCGATGAGGTCAATGTTCAAATCTTCCGATGCGATTAAGTCAATGTTCAAAATTTCTGATCCGATTGAGTCACGAGGAGCAACTGAATTTCCAGAATTATATCAGATTTGACTTATCAACTTTGGAGGCTCATAGATTGAGTTTTACTTGGCCAAATGAGGCCCAGGACGGCTCATTGGAAAGAGAAAATCAAGGAGAACATTTCTGAGGAGGTTCCACTAATAGATTTGGTCATTAATTGGGTCAAAAATCATGCAGAAAATCAAGCTCCGAATTTCTAAAAATAAAATCAATTTTCTGAGTTTTGTTTTCTTCATTTTCATTTGCCCAACCTCTTCTAATTGCATATTCATGCATCAATATTATCCTTGGTTAATTAAGATCGCTATGAGTATCAATAAGAAGCTCAAATTTCCTTTTTATTTATTTAAATAGAATTTGATTGGATTTGTTTTAAATGTTAGAAATAATATTTGGATTTTATTGTTGCATCTTAATTCATTTTAATTTCTTTTTGCAGGAAAAAACAATAGAAGAGATATTGAGGAAAAATATTTCAATCAATGAGAAGACTCCAACAATTAAAGATTGGAATTTTTGAGCAATTAAAGTTGGATTGGACAGATTTTTCTTCAACAAACTCTCTTCTAAAAATACTTTTGGGAGGATTATAAATTGCAGATTGCAAAATGTAAAAGGGGCTGCTCTCCTCTGCAATTCCAGACTTCTAAAAGCATTTATGTTATAGGAATTTAGAGTTGTAGATGGGGAGGAGAGAAAGTTTCAGATCTGAACATTATTGAGGGTTTATGCTTTATGTCTTTTATTATGCATGATGGGCAGAGTTTGCATTTCTGCAGCTCTAGTCTTGAAAGCAGAAATTCAAGTAATGTAAAGTACTGTTAGAGACCAGGATCAGATAAGCAGATTCAATTAACTGGTATTTTTGGCATTTCTTTATCAAATACCAGTTTCATTTTTATGTTAATAAAATTGTTGTTTCATTTTATTCATGTTTTGGCATTTTTGTTGATATGGATAATTTGTCTTAAATTGTTAAGTATCTCTGCTCTTATGAATTAAACTCTGATTTCTGAGTAACCATTACTCAGAAATCTGTCTTATAACACTGATTTATTAAATAGTAATGTGTTGTGAATTTCTTCCACATGTTATTGTTTAATTATTAGTTTGACTGATATGATAATTGATATCATTTTTTGTGAATTTCTTCCGGAATGTTGTTGATTTATTATTTCAGTCAAATGGTCTCAATAGAATGTGTTTTGGTACTCACAAATGTGAGCTAATTGAATTTCTTCGTTAGCTTAACATTAATTTAAAACCAGACATATTTTAATTCTCATTATTTAATCATCTTGCTCTTAGTTGGGTTAGATTTTCATCTACCTAATTGAGATAGGATTTAGATTAGTTTCTTTTGCTTACATTATAGAATAAGCTTGCATTTGGAGTAAATTCTACATTCTTTTAAGTCCTCTCCTTAAAGAGGCAAAATTTTAGTTGTGGCTTGGCTGAACCCAAATTAGCTTAAGGGTCATTCTCTTGCCTGATCAGCAAGAAGAAGTGATCTGATATCCCTGTCTATTGGTAGTTAAAGATACATTATAAACCAATAGCAAATAGGGAGAAGGTAACTGGACCTATTTAAACCAGTCGGAGCCACCACACCAAACGGAAAAGGAGCTGCTTTAAGGTCCGGACCGGGTGGTTATCCCCCAATGTTGTTGCATACTGCGTTATTTCAGTGCACACTTGCAGTGAG